>CATIWK010123119.1:0-20991 GCA_949634005.1 Mallotus japonicus
GGGGGGGGGGTTGGTCATGGATTATGACAACATATGAATCTAAACGTCATTCAAGTCCCGCAGAGTACAAACACATGCAAGGTATTATCAATCTAAAACGAGTAAGGACATAGCAATACGGTGCATTGGTGAAACACTCCGGTACAATTGGGTCATCCAGTCTCCTGAAAATTCCTCGTGGATTTCAATTTCTAATAGCCTTTTGATGGTTTGAGGGCATGCTTGGAAGTAAAATGGAATTATGCTATCTATGACTTTTGTTTGAGCATGCAAAATTGATGATGCATTAGGTGGGCACATGATTACCATGGATATGTAAATTGAGTAGATTCATGATGGCCTGAAAAAGCACTCAAGCCTGAAAACTGGTAAAGAGCTACGTGAAAAGAAGAACGAAACATTTGGAATCTGTACATTCGGTGTCAAACAACTACATAATTACGGAAGTACATTCAAAAGGGGCCAAAAGTTTCAGAACCTGGAAATGATACTCCGCCCCAAGACAGTGATAAAATGCCAATTCCTCAATTCATCACTCTACTTTCTGTCTTTTCTTTCTTTCTGCAAGACTCTCAATATCCACAGGGACTCCCAATATTACTATTGCTTTCATAAAAGAAATTTATTACTTGAAAATTTTTGGAGAAATAAGACAACCAATCTAGAGGCGTATTATTAGGAAAAGATGAGATATTTGTAACTGGAAAGGTATACCTTCATCAGAAGCCTCTCATGGCAAAAACACCAACCCTAATCCGTGCTACCTGCTTTTACTACCACATATATAGATATGGACTCATCTCAGAAAGTACCATTGGTCAATAGTATAGAAAGCCATAATAGAGAAGGCAAACAAGGAGATGGGGTCTTTATGTTTCAGCTTACAGCTCCAACAGAAAAATGATGAGTAACATTGAAAAGAAAGAAAAGATAATTATAATGCTCTTGAAACATTAGGTGGCATGAATCAACCAGCAATGTGAAACCCAAAAAATCAAATGGCATTTTCTATATGAACAAGTTATTGCCAATTGAATGAACATAATGGATGGGAACATATCCATCAACCAACATGTAAAGAAAGATGGAATACAGTATGTACCCGGTGGAGCAAAAGTAGAATACTAGTCTCATTGCTTTAACTTCGGAAAAGAATCTGAAATGGGGGTTCTAACTTCTACCATCTACATCGAACCCAGCCCCTGTCCAGCCTGGTGCTGTAGATCCTCTACCCTTGGGCACAATTCCAATTCCTCTCCCTTTCCCTTGGAACTGGATTTTCTTTTTACCTCTTTCTTCTCCCTCAAGAATAGGCCGTTGATTTTGCCCAACCATAACTTCAACATTTCCACTGTTTGCTTGATTAAGTAAAGTTTCAGGGCATTTACCAACTGGTGCGGTTGAAAGAGGAACTGAAACATCTAGAGCTGTGCTGTTTGGTTTCCCATCCTAAACATAATAGAAAATATAATTTTCAACAATCTCTCTATTGAAGATCTTGAAAAAATATATACAAGGCACTTTACCAAACTGTAACAGTCAAATAGTTGGGAACATGCAGTTCTATTGTGTTCCTCAATAATAATTGCTTCATAATCGACCAGGATTATGGTTAAAGGTGTCGGTTCCATTTGAATCCAAATTACTGAATAATTTTCAGATACTTGAGTTTGCACATACATGTACGTGCAAATGCTTTTCCGGTTTGCTACTTCATTTTATAGATAGTTCATTGTCATCCTTGATGCATAGGAAGACATTAAAAGCCTTTCAGTGACTAAAAATCTTGGATCTCAAGTGAACCTTTTCACAATTCAGTAAAATGATATAGTTTGATGATTTAGAACCAAAAAAGGAAAAAAAAAAAAAAGAGCAGATAGAAACACTCCATTCTTCTTTATCCATGACTTGTGTATTTGAAAAGCAGGTGCTGTAGTTCAATTATGCAAAAGAAGCTTATTGTAGATACTCAAACTCCAAATCCTCCTTTGGACACAATAAAGAGAGCTTTAGCAGAGTAAACAACTAATTACAAGGGAAATAGAGGAAATTCTAAAACAACCAGGTCCTAGAAGCATGCATTATAAAATAAATGTATTCAGAATAACAGAATTTAACCTAGCAGGAACGGAATAACCCACAGCAATGCAGGAAAAGGGATACTCTCTACATATGTCAATCTATCAAAATATTAAACCACTTGGCAATGAAATAAAAACCACAAAGCAGGAAATTCACTCCAGAGATTTTCTTTTACTCCACATCCTAACATAGGTTACTACTCTCCAACTTCTAAATGGATGGATGTCACAGTTACCAGGTGTTGCACGTGCAAAATGATTCAGACTCCGGATAAGTTACAATTGCAATGTTCTAGGATGATTCATCTTGACCTAACAATTTTGCATGAATCACTGTGGGGATTTTCTATGTGAAATTCGTGTCTTAGGAATACCAGATGGGATGCTGTTTTGGGATACTAAGAGTTTAGAAGTGTGGAGACCTCTATTGATAACCTCAAGTCTTGTTTCCTGAGAAAACAGTTTGCTTGTAATTTTCCATGCTTAGGTACTTTGGCATCTTTATAAGAACAGCAACAAATGTTTCCTGCATCAATGTAGAACACTACCATACTCATCTCAGTTAATTGGGATCAATTTCCATATTTTTAGAATTGACCAAGAGCCCAGATGTGTCTGCTAAAGTAAGAATTTCAATTATCATTTAAGTCATTCATTCCATGGTGGTTCATGGGTGGTGGACCTGGGTTAAGGTGGGGGAATTTATGAACTTGCATACTTTCAATGTGCTAAATGTCCATGATGAGGTCTTTTAGTGTTGTTATACATCTTCTCTGGTCTCCCTTACAGTTTATGTTCTAGCTTTCCTCGTAAATTTTTGATACAACACATTCAAGGGCGAAGGTCAATGGAATGTAGCTCAACACTTTTCTCTGTCACACTTGTTTTAATTCTAGTACGATATGAGTAATGCTTAAAAAAGAAGTGCACAAAGAAAAACAATGTCATAAATAGTTTTGGAAAGAGAACTCACATTAGAAATAGAGATGGATGCTCTGCTAGGGTTTAAAGCTTCCAGCCGTCTTTTTAATTCCTCAAGTCTTGAAAATTGAGCATTACTGCTTTCTTGGACCTATCAAAGATGCTAACATCAAACAGATTTTCAATAAATGGCAAATATTTTGCATTTTTACTCAGTGAAGACTTGTACCAGTTGGTTTAGGTCTTCACATAACTTTTGCTTAGTTGCTTCCTCATCCTGCACAGCTTTTGTTGCAGCTTCCCATTCCTTAAAAAGAGAAGAAACAATTTATGCACCACAAACGTATAAGAAAAAACAAAAACATCTCAAAATTCCCACATGAATGCAGGCAAGGCAAAATCATCTTAGTTCTCAGGATGGTCCTCTCAATGACTATGAAGTAACTAACAAATCTGGCGCCTGAAGAAATTCCATAATTTAACAAATAAAACTTAGATCAAGATAAACTGAGACATGCCAACAAGCAGCCATATATTTGCATATACATCTAACCCACTATGTTATAACTTATAAATTGTGTAAATGCATGACAGCAATACCTCTTTCTAGATACAACTAACACATAGCAGCCTATGACTTAAAAATTTGCCTTCTTGACCAGAAGTGTTATCAAATTTTCTCAATCACTTCAGATAACTTGGTCAAACTATGCTACCTTTTATCTTGTGAATCTCTCTGTATTCATAATTCAGTCAGCTAAATAGGTAGCTGAAAAAACAGAGTAACAGACTATTTTCGGGGTGCTTGAGAAGTCTAGCTGAAAAAACAGAGTAACATACATGGAAAGGACATAGCTGAATGTTGCTATTTAGAGGGACAAACCTTCCGTGCTTGCTCTTCCTTCAGCTTGGCTAGGCGAATTCTTTCAGTTGACATTTCTATTTTCTTTCTCATATGTTCAAGAGCTGAAGAAATGTGCTGCATGTAAGTGAATGCTGAAATAGGAAGTTGAGAGAAATTGCATCATGACATTATCATATAAACCTGCTTTTTTAGGGCCGGCTGTAAGTTTCATCTCCAGTGTAAGACTTGCTAGCTCTCTCTCAACATCACGTATTTTTGAATAATTTTCTTCAATGTACCTGAAAAAAAGCTCACACATATTCACACACTAAATTACCAGAATATTCATATAATAAATTATCAGTTCGGACAAGAAGAATGTTGAAATATACAAACCAAAACAAGGCTGCACGCTCCATTTCTTTAATAAATGACACTTAACTAGCCCATTTTGTGAAATGAATATACATATCAATCAACATCGAAACACTTATAATTCTGACGAAAATCACATGGATAACTTTGAAGATGAGTACAATTTGAGGTTTCAACTAACTGTGTGCCACTAGCCAACATTAAGTTGTGTAAAGAACTTTACCACCTCCAAATCAATTCTCCAGCACCTCTTAGCATATTACATTTAGTAAAAAAAAAAAAAATCTGCCTACAATTCGATGATCTTAGACAATGCTAGTGTGCTACTAGTTTTCTCTATTTTCTCTATTTTCTCTATATGAGAGCTCCAACCCACTTATAAGCATTCATTTATGCTCTGTTCGGTTGCAAAAAAGCAGATGAACAACACTATTAGATGGGAGAGATAAAGAATTATACCAAGTTAACTAAGCTAAAATTCGGTCAATCTGATCAATAACAAAACAAACTTCAAATTCATTGGTTCCTTTTCTAAACATAGCACTAGAGAAACAACAATGCATTCTTGAGCTATGATAAATAAAGCAGTCATTCAGCATACATGTATGAGCATAGAAACAAACAGAAGGTAACAGATCTAAACATACTTTTTTAATTGAAGCTGCTCTTCCTCGATTATCTGCCACAACCATTACAAACGAGTAAAAACAGTAATTACTATTATTACTATTATAATGACAATGAAGCTATATGTATATAAGAGATAAATAGAGACCTTCTCAGTGTAGGCAATGACCGGAGCTTCTCTGGCGAGGCCATCAGGTCCGATCTGAGGAAGAAGAGAAGGATTTGAAGACATTTCTATTTCCAAAATGAGAATTCTTTCTACTGCACCACAGCACAGGGAAATGCTAATTCCTGCTGTTCCTGTTGATCCCTTTCCTCTTCTGATTAAACTCAGCGAGACCAACAGCTTACCGATTTCAAGTCAATTTTATCTTATTTTATTGGTGTGGAGCGAAATGTATCGGGCTTTTGGCTGCCGATGTTCCGGTTAAAGCGCGAGATTACGTGCGTTCCACTGGCAGTTGATATAGAATTCTTTTTTCTTTTGTATTTACCGAAATTGCCATTTGGATGGATTAGACTAGAGTAATGAAGCATAGCGTAAGTTATGATGGACCCTTTGACCGTGTCCATATGCTGGGCTCGTTGAAGTGGCGCAGCACTTGAAGTCCCCATAATATTCAAGTGAAATGTTCTTCACGCAGGTCAAATGATGCTCGCATAATTATAACTATTATTTTTTTTCTTGAATTAGGGGCATAACCGAGTTAAATTGACTTACGAGTTATTCGTAGTCAACTTGAAATTAACTCAATTATTGTCGATCGAATTGAGTTAGAGCTCGAACTATTAGAGTAGGTTATCTAGTCAAATTCGATCTCTTAAATATACAACTTGATAGACTTGTGAGTTTAATCGAGTCCGATCGAATTTATATATATTTACTATTTTACCCTTTTATTTTAATATAATTATAAACATACATTATCTAATCGAATCAAGTTCAATCTTGAATCCAACTTGAGTTGAATCCAACTTGAGTTGAGATAGAGTATACAAATTTATTAATCAAGTCAAGCTCGAGCTTCATAAAAAAAGCTCAATCAAATTTAAGTCGAGTTTGAACTTCAAATTTAAAAGTTGAATCAAACTCGAGCTTAGCAGTGTATCTACTGTATCAACTAAACTTGACTCGGCTTGATTACACCCTTATCTCAATACTGCATTAACGCATTAGATATTCTTAAATAAACATGTCCTTGAGCTTAAACGGAGAGAAACCACAAGCCCTACGATTGACTCCCAACTTGCAGAAGCCGCCAGCCATGTAGATGATAAAGCATTCAAAACCCAAGAACATCATGTTATTGTTAATGCACATGCCTCCAATAGTAGCACTCATTATTAATAAATCTAATCTACAACACTTGAAATCAAAATAATCTCAACCGAGACTGTAGGGCTTATTACAACTTTCTTTCTTTCACAAAAACATAAAATGGAGCAAAAAGTTTGCTGTTAACTATGAAGACTTTAACCTACATACGGTTAATATTCAAGCTGATGAATTGTGATTTGTATCATGCTCTTGTCAAGCTGAAACCTTCTCTTTTTCTAAGAGTTTGAGGACGGCTTGTTTGGTGGGTAGTGCAGGGATTGCACCTCTCTGTGTTACAGTGGCAGCACCACATGCATTTGCAAAAAGAATAGCTTCTCTTAGCCGCTTCTCATCCTGCACAAGAACATATTACAAACCTATGTTCAATTAGGAGTGAAAAAAGAACTACCAAACGTCATGAACACGGAATAGTACCAAGATGCATCTTAATCTTATGTCCATTATCTGGTTCTATAGAACTCAGTAACTAAGGATGCTCCATGATTAATTTGTAGTTCAAGCCATAGCTCAGTAGAAAAAAACAAGTAAAACTGGTAAGGTATTCTTCCAGAAACTGATGATCCTAGCAGATGAAGCAACTTATATAAAAAAATAGAACCATAAATTTCAATGCACATTCCATAGTGAATCGATTCAGCAAACTTAATACTGTTCACTAGATCCAGAAACTGCTTCATATATATTCTTGTCACACATTATAGAGGTGAAAGTTGAAAACTCAAACCAGTAATATGACAAAGTAAACCCCAGATGAAGTTTCAAATTTGAAATAGTCTATTCATCCATAAATCACAAAAAAAAAAAAGCAACAACTGTTGAACAGAGGCTAAAATATATAAAGAAAGCTATCTTGAAGAATTAAAGTAATAGCACCTTGAATAGACTTAGATCAGACACTATGCTGCTTAGTATCCCACCAACAAATGCATCACCTGCACCAGTTGTGTCAACAGGTTTCACTTTAACACCAGCAACCCTGCCTTTGAATTCCTGCATTCGTTTTGGCTGATGTTAATTTCTAGTTCATTATTGGTCACGGCAATAAAGGAAAGGAAACATCTAAACGAACAGGTTTTACTCAATGTTTAAACGTTTACATGAATAAATAGCATCACCAGCCACTGAAGAAAATCAGTCAAAAAATTATAATTGTTACACTGTTTGACAACACAAACATGGCCAATTTCTCTCAAAGAATCAACCATTTCATATGGTTCTATATTCCACCTACAACATGCCAAGCAAGTTTTACACTAGGCTTTTAACTAACATCAGATCTTTTAACTGAACATCAACTTACAAATTTCTAAAAAGGAATAATTGAGAGAGGTTCCAGTAAAAACCTACTCAACAACCTCAAAGGACCCCATTTTAATTCTGTCCCAGCTCAGCTTTAGGATCTGTCTCTACTGAGATGCTTAACATGAAACTATACATGTGAAATGATAACTGATTAACTTACCTTGGTGTAATATCTGCAGCCCTCTGAGCCTTCGGTTACAACCAATAGTTTCAGATTAGGATGAAAAAGCTTCTCCATGACTACGTTATCGTCATTAGGATCATCACCTCCAGTTAAGAATTCGATTTCATCCTCACTCATCTGCCAATTCATAAGATTCACCACAATGAGTTACAACTTACAACAAGTGGACTTGGACTGGATAGGTGATTTGTGATTGCTTTACGTGTTTATATGCGTGTGCACAGACCAATAAAAGAAAAGTGAAGAAGAAGAAGAGAGATAGTGTTTTGGCACTAATTCGACAGTATAATAAATTTCTATTTTAATAAATGCACCTTGATAACATCTGCTTCATCCCATATGCTCATTATCCCTTCCCGAGCAGCCTCCGGAGATGGCCATAGCGCCAACCTCAAATTTGGATCATAAGAGAGGATGCTGCCAGAGCTTTTGGCAATCTTCATTGCTGCAAGATGAGCAGACTTGCATGGCTCTGCAATCAAACTAATAGAACCATAATGAAAGATCCTCGCCTGCAATCAATACGATTTGGAAATGAAAAAAATAAAAAGACATCCTGCAGGAATTAGTTTCTTTTTAGTTAGTTTACCTAGTATGCTACATTTCCTTGCTAACACAAGAAAGTGAAAATTTGACCTGCTTTAGCAGATTCGTATCTAGTTCTGACTCATGAAGAAGCATGTCTGCACTCGGATGCCGGAAAAACAAGAATTCACGTTCACCATCAGCTCTGAGAGTAACAAATGCCAATGCAGTCCTTGCACTTGGTTCAAATCGTACACCAGAATTATCAACATTGTTTTGTTTTAATATGTCAGCTAACATATAACCAAAATCGTCATCACCTAGCTGCAATACAGATGGAATTGAATAGAACCCCGTCTAAGTGAGAAACATGAAATCGTGGACTATAAAATTGTACTTCTAAGTGAGAAGTAAGAACCATGGCCTACAAAATTGTTTATAGATTACAGAGAAAAAAAAAAAAGCACTGAGACTTTGCAACAAAAGGTACAGCATTGGACCTTCAAATTCCAATTGGTTACAATCTTAGAAAAATCAAATATTTATCAGGTTCAGATTATTTATGACCAAAAAACAATTTTTTTTGGACCATGATTCAGATAACCACATCTAGGTCCGGATCTGATGATTGAGAAATCAGGTTACAGGATTATTCCAATAATGAAAAATTGAAACTACATAAGCAAATGAAAAATTTACAACACATTGAGAAAATGTTCATTTCATACAACAAAAGTCTTTATCAAAATCTTCTCCTGGGATTAGGGAGGTAAATGTTAGTTACCAGCTCATGATAAAGCTCAAATGTATGGCACGCATTCAGCGAAAAAGGCAACTAAATGAGAAAGATTGAGCTATATTGAAAAGCACCTTGCCTATAAAAGCGGATGAACCACCTAGTCTTGATATGCAAACAGCCACATTAGCAGGAGCACCACCAGGAGCCTTCTTGAAAGCAGGTGCTTCAGCCAGTGAAACTCCACCAACTGTTGGCACAAAATCAATCAACATTTCGCCAAAGCAAACAACTTTGGAGCTGTTAACTTGAGAGACTCCGTTTGTGTTCGATGCATGATCTTTAGAATCACCTGCGCATTTCCCAATTGCGTCACATCAGTACAAACTGAAATAGAACACCGAATGCCATAGAAATTTCATTGATGAAACCAAGAAAAGCTCATACGGGGTCAAACCAAAAAACAGGACCAGGAGCACAAAAAGGAAGATCTAACAAAAAAAAAATGAAAATCCAAGAAAGAATCGCAAGAACCAAGAAACAAGACAAAACAGAACAATCCTTTCTGGAACATAAAAACAGCTAAAAACCCAGAAAAGCAAGAACCATTAATGGTTGAAAGAAAACCAAAATCTTGAAAGAAAATGAATCAAGAAAGCCAAAGGATAAGTAGATAAGAAACCGAATTAGAAGAAACGAATACGCGTAATAAAAGAGGAAAATGGATAATAAAGAAAAGGTAAAAAAGACGTACCTGGAGTATGATTCTGAGCCATTGAAGCGTCGAAAAGTGAGATGCAGCAAGAACAGCACAGTTGGAGAAAAGGTAAGGGGGAAAGAAGAAGAAAAAAAGATTAGGTGTCGAAGAGATAAAAAGAAGATGCAGAAGTAAGGAGGAGGTGGTTGTTAAATTGTATAGCGGTAGCAGGATCTTCTCAAGGATCGTTCAAAGCTGGCTACTGAATAAGAGGATTTTTCGACCCACAAGGTTTGTACTGCTTTTATAATTTTGACCCTTTTTCTTTATTCTTATTCTTATTTTATTATGATTTCTTTACCATTTTTATTTTTTAATAATTTTTACTATTTTTCATTCATATAAAACGTCAAATGAGCCCTTGAGCACTTGGCTAGGTGGTCAAGATTTAGGACCCTTCCTTTTCCTCCAATTTTTTTTTTCACAAATTTTAGGGATTTGTGTCTTTAAGTGTTTAAATGTTGAGTTATTTATTTAAGATTAGCTAAGTTTAATCACGGAATCGGATCTATTTAGAAGTTGAGAGTTTAATCTTCTCATCTCTCCGATAAAAAAAAAAAAAACAAACGTCAAATGAGACAAGGGGACAACTTTTTTTTTTAATCGAAAGTTTTTTTAACGGTAGGAAGAAGAAGGTACCTTAACAGTTGTGAATGTTTTAAGGGAGTTATATCATTGGAATACTCAATTTTTGGTGGGTAAATCTCTTCTTGTAAATTAGATAAAATTAATTTTATAAATAGATAGCAACATAATTTAAACTTATAATGAATCATTTTTTTCTTGCACGAATTTTATTATTTTATTTTTTAATTGTGCTTTCATTAATTAAATTTGATTTAATATAATTATAAAATTAACAATAAAATTGATAAAAAATTTCAATTTTTAGTAATTAATTTAATATGGAATCAACTACAGTTCAGAGAGAATAATTAATTCTAAGCTAAGCTATTAATTATTAGCTTGTAAATTAAAAAATGTATTTATAGCATAATAAATAAATATTTTTTATTAATATAAATAAAGATAAAAATAAAGTAGTTAGAATAAACACCAATTAATTTTTGTTAGCGGCATGAAAGCTGTAATACGAGGAGGAAGCAGCCTATATTCGTAACGCCCTGAGCACATGAGCTGGAAAGTGAAATGCAAAAAATAAGGTGGGTAGATTTTGAAACAATTAGCGGCCTGTAAGGGCTTGAAACAATTAGCGCCGCACGCGCACAGGCAGAGGAGGTGGCTCCCGCGGTTGCGGCAGCTGACCACTGCTCGCTCGTTAGACTTTGATCCTAACATCCCATTTATTTTGAAATGGAAAAAATGCTGCATCGTTCATTCAATTTAAAGAAAATTCAGCAGCCAAGTGGAAGTTTTGTTTCTGCATTAGCTGGTAAAAGCTTCCAAATGCACGTGCATCTCAATTATTTTCAAACTTTCTTTTATACATGGAGTATAAGGTAATTTAGAAAGATGGTAACACGGAAAATGACATTATTTGGCTCTTGCTAAAAGAAATGCAATTGCATGTTTAGCCTTGTAAGGAACTTTTTTTTTTTTTAACAAATGTAAGGACCGCATTTGCAAATAATACTTTTTTTACCAAAAAAAAATTAATTACAACCTCATACAAATTTAAATATCAATCATAGAGTGATTTAATGATCATTCATTTTTATAGATGTACGAAGATAGAATTCAATTTCTAATTTTCATTTCTTTTTGGAGAAAGACTAACTTATCTTGTACTTAACGGGAAAATTTTTTTATACAATATGGGTAGAACGAATTTTTTCTACTTTATTTTTTAAACTACTAACAACTAATGAAATAAAAAAATTTTAATTTTTTAAAATATCTTTCAAGTATTATAAAAAAATAAAAAGATAATAATCCCCTATAGTAATAAATAAATAAATTTAATATTTTAATTAAAGTGATAAAAATTTAAAACTAATAGAACATGGATGAACCCTACACTATAAGGTTAAAGTAATAAATATCAAATCATTTAGAGTTCACTTATATGCTATTAGATTTTTGTTTTTATCATTTTAATTAAAATATTAAATTTTAATTGTTTATTAGTATATAAGGGTATTATTGTTTTTTTTTTTGTCTTTCTATAACACTTGGAAAAAATTTTAAAAAATTAAAATTTTTTTATTTCATTATTTTTTAATAGTTTAAGAAGTTGAGGTAAGAGAAATTCTTTCTACCCAGGTTGTACCAAGCATAATATATAAAAATGTTGAATAAAAATTTATATACTTAATTAAAATTTTATTAACCATTTAGTTATATCATTTAAATTACTTATATTATATTTAAATTTTTAGAAGTAATTAATTGATTTTGAGCTAAATTTTAACTCCTACATTCACAATCCTAAGAATCTAAATAAAATCATTGATCTCAAACGCTTAAAAGGGAAAAAAAATACATATATACATAGATAAAGCGCAACCCTAAGAATCTAAATAAAATCATTGATAAAAATAATAATAATAAAATAAAATCATTGATCTCAAACGCTCAAAAAAAAAAAAAATACATATATACATGGATAAAGCGCATCATGTTTTTAGCCTAGTGGACATGTCAGTGTCCAAATGTTTCGTAGCATCACGCAAACTTTAAAATCATACAAGGCATAGCTTACTTTAGGGAAAGGCAAATCTGAGAAAGACTGAAAGAGAAAAGTATTAGCACCAAAATAATTGGTAACTTGTATTACCATTTTTCATGTGTTTGAACAAAAATTAATATGTTTCCGAAGTGATAGACCAATATTAAAATTATATAAAATCCGTGCTTTATTTATAAAATTTTAGTTTTTTTTTTTTTTGTCAAGGAGGTGAGGGTGGAGGGGATTTGAACCCTCAACCTTTAAACGGAACTGAACTCATGACTTTCAAGGGTAATAGACACTACTCTCACCACTTGAACCAAGTGGTGGGTGGTACTTGTAAAATTTTAGTTCAAAGTGCTTTACTTGTCACTAATAAATTAGATTTTTCTTTGGTCAGTTATCATTATTTAAACAACAACTCCAAAGCATACATATCTTAATTAAATGGAACATATTCTGCAGAATTACACATTCAAGAATAGGAACTCCCACAAAGCCATCCCCAAGCGAGGTCAACACCTATCCCCGCAACATTCCTTGCATCGAGGGCTTGTGGTTGTGGAATAAAGTGATGATACCTGCTTTTAAAGAAATTCAAACATCAATCATTTCTGGTTTATATAATATTATATATGTCATTAATGCATTATTCAAATATAAAAAATACAAGCTGCGTTCTTTTGCTTAAATTGTCAAACTCTTACAGGTATATTAAAAGAATATGATATCTTTTGTTCGAAAAAAAAAAAAAGAATATGATATCTAGTCCCCCTCCTCCTTTCCCACTTTATAACGGCAAAACCTAAAGTACACAAAATATTCATTGCAAAAAAAAGTATTATCTCCAATTTTGTATTTAATTGTTAAATTTGCCTTATTAAAATTCAAATCTTATCCTGTTGTAATTTTTATTTTAATGTTAACCCATTAACAATATAATCTAGCTGACCTCCACTCATTCAATAGTACTTATTTAATGGTTTTTTTTTTTTTAACAACCAGTATTTATCGTTTTAACGGTGGTATATGTAATAAAAATTCATCCCCTCAAATCAAAGCCCAAGGGTTCATTTGGATTTGGATCATATGCATAAGGTCCCAACTGCCCATAGCGACAAGGGTTCTCAATCCATCATTTTTTTTTTCTTTTTTCACATGAATAGATCATTTCTTAAATTTTTTTCCAATGACTAGTTCATTTTCTACTTATTAACATTAGTACTAGTCTCATATATTTATCACCAACCATTTTACTGCAAGTTCTTAAAGGTAAGCGTACAATGCACAGAATTTGATTATGAGCATAATGCATCCTGAAAGTAGTTAGGGGAAAGAAAATGCATACCCCATCTGTAAATTGGGTTGCTGTCCTGAATGGTTAGGTTCTAAAGGGTGGTGCATCCTAGTTTGCTTATTATTTGCTGCTTTCTTGCTTGGACCTCCTTCATTACCAGCATCAGCTTCTTCTACACATTGCCCTTCTTTCAGCTGAAAATTCAACCATTACTTAATCATTTGAATTGTTAACTTCGTATTATCGAGTTTCAAATTCCTTGTCATGCCATATAAAATTAAGAAGAAGGTGAAAAAGACCTTAATCTTAAGCTGTTTATTTTCTTCTCCAAGATCATGTTCCTGTCACCATTCGAAAAAACAAATAGCCATATATGATCAGCATCATACAAATGGGCAGAATATTAATCCTCAAATTAGTCATTCTCAAAGTGATTAGGCCAAAGCAATATGAGGATACAGTCTTACCTGCTTGCGCAATTCCTCCATTGTTCCTAATAACACTTGTGTCTGCATTGATAAGCAGAAAATAATAGTTTTATTACTTCCTCTGCAATATTTTTATGATTTAAAGAATGAATTAAAATTTGCAACTGAATTATTAATGGAGCTCACCAAAACACAAAACACAGATTTAACAATCAATAACAAATTATACTTACATAAATAATTGTATAATTAGGTTAATCAATACGTGTGTACCTTCCTGCATCGAGCATGTGATAAGGTCCTATCCAGTTGTTTTTCAATCTTTTGCAGCTCTTTCATGCTAAGAGGTCCAAGTTCTTCACCGAGCAAATGCCTTAAACACATATATACATTAGCGACTGAAAAAACTTAATATGTTTTAGAAAAAAAGTGGGAAAAAAAAATGAATAAAATGGTAGATGACCTCTGAGAGCGTTGAAGAGCTTCACATTTTATCTTCAATCTTGTGACCTCTTGGTATAAATTCTGTAGTCAAATCAATAAAATTTAATTAATTAATTAAATTAATCATCAAGAATATTGTGATCAATCAGAATTAGTATCTTGTAGCTACTGCAAATTATATTACAATATAAGAAGATTATAGAGCAAACCTGCTTTTCAACCTCAATATTGTTGGGATTCAGTGAAGAATAAGAGTACTGTCGATACCGGTCGAGGGTTTTAGTCATACTGATCAGAAGATAAAAGAAAAGTTCATCTGATTAGTGTTTAGATGAGTATGTATGTATGTAAATTGAAATACGCAGATCGACGAATAAAGTATCAAAAGGTGGAAAACCATGACAATCAAGAACACATACTTCAAGAACTTAACTTGACTTAATTGAATCCTTAATTTTTTTTTTTTTATTCAGATCATTCGGAGTTCTTTCGACTCTAACTAAGCCAATTCGATCTGATTATGGCGATAAAATCTTCCAATAACTTATTTATGATATATATGATTGTTTAACATTATTTGAGAAAAAAAAAATAATAAAGTGCTAATATTTTGAAAGAAGAATAATAAATATTTAATCTTAAGTATGTTTATCATAGCAACTGAAAAAAGAAAAAATTCAAACATAAACTTGATAAATTATGCAATCAAAATACATAAAATGATTTCATATTTGGTATATATTCTCATATTAATTTCCACACATCTATTTTTAGCAGTCCCTCAACCCTCATTTTTCCTGCACAGCCATAATTGAAGTGCAATCCATATAACATATTGCAATTACAGAACTATACAAATCCTTCAGTTTAACCAAACCTCCATTTGTTAATCTGCTATCCTCACATCATATCATATATGCATAATATAGATGTATTATGTACAAGCAAGCCAGCATGCATGTGAAGGGTGAAAACAATCAAGTCAAAATTGAAAGAAGTCAAATATTTTTATTTAGGAAGGAAAAAAAATGAAGGAGAAGCACTAAATACTTTTGCGGTTTTGATTTGATTTTTAGTCAGTTGGAAGATCGGATTTCCTATTGCATTTGCAGTGTAGTAATTTCAAAGGATCTCTCCAGTTTCCTATGTTGTCAGCTATGTTTTTTGGGACCCTGCTTGTCTCTTTCGATCGAATCACCTACTAGTTAAACCATCTATTTTTTACTGGCTTGATGATTATTTGAAACTGATCTCCTGGGTAATTAGCCTGGATGTTACTCAAATTATGCTCTTTGTTTTCTATATTATTTATCAACCATTAATTTTTTTTAGCACTCAACTTACTATTTTCAGTCAATAAATTTTGGTGACTTTTTTTTTTTTTTTGGTGCTACTATCATTTTAAATGAGTAGAATCCAATCATGTGGAAATAACAATAGCATCTAATAAAAATTTATCTTTACTAATTGCTATATATATCATAAAAAAAACCATAATAAAAAGGATAATTTGGTATAAAAAAAAAAGAATTAATATTTGATGTAATTTAAAACAAGGAGTACAATTTAGATACCATCCAAGCCAATTAATTACTCCTCATCTCCTTTGATTTCTTCAGTAGCATAATACCATGCTTTTGCATTGGGATAATCCTAAATTTTAATAATGTTAATATTATTTCTAATAATTAAAATTTCAAGTTAAATAGAATTTATCTAACAATTGATTGTTAAAATAAAAATATTACATAATTATTTTTGTTGAGCGTGAATTAAAAATAAATTAAATTAATAAAGATTGATTATAAAAATATTAGTAATATTTAAAAATTATCGTTCTCTGTTTTAGAATGATAACTATTAACACCTAAAATTAATATATATTGATTTTCATTATAATTCTTATAAATTAAATAAATAAATAACTTAATGAGAGATGAAATAGGATTTTTTTTAAACTGTTTTTCATTTTATAATATCAGTATACTTACAATAATATCTTCACATTAAAAGGAACATTTTTATATTTTTCTTTTTAATTATGAGTTTTCTATAATAAATGACGCAATTAATTAAAATAATTTTTTAGATGATTAAATCATTAACGGTATGTTTTATGGCAGATCTAGAAAAATTTTTGTTCTACGTTACACAGATATTACCATTTCATGATATAGCACTAGATCACAGGCTCATAATTTTTTTTTTTTTTTTTTGAAAGGATCACAGGCTCATAATTAAGCTCATTATACCGTTGTGTTCTAAAGAGTACAATATATAACCTACACATTTTGTAGTAATTTGCATGTTAAACCGTATTAGCAAAATCGTTTCTTTTGTACTCCTAGGTTAATACTAATACTAATACTGATCCACAAAAGAATTTTTTTACAAAAAAAAAAAAAAAGAAATAGGCCAAATGAAACCATATACAAAGGGCAAAAAACACTAATCAAAAGCATTAAAGTATCAGTGGCACCTTGACCAAACGGCCGTAGTAATCTGAACTCATCAACACGCCATATATATACGTATATAGAGCAGAAATTAAGAACACAGCTAACCCAAAAGACTTGAATCAAAAAAGCAATAAGTGTTTACCCATCAAATTTAAAATTTGCACGATTTTGGTTGCTGTGATGCTAGGGCTAATTAAAACGGAGACACACAGTAGCTTTTGCTCTACAAGGTCTTGAAGAGTGAAGGATAAAGCTTAAGACCAGCTAATCTAGTGTTAAAGGTCCTTTGAAGTTTTAGACACATGAACAGATTTGTTAGATATATAGAAAAAACAAACCCTAGATATGCAAATATATGTGTGTGTATATATATTTATAAGATGTGCTGTCTCACTCTGACTTGATAAGATCTGAGATTCTTCGATCTGTTGAAGGATCACGATGATACAAAGGATAACAGAACGTGTCACTACTCTATTGGTTATCACCCTTCCTCCATACCTTATCCATCTAAGCAACCACTCGCATTATTTTCCTTTCCTCGATTTGAGGAAGTCTTCTTTTTCATGGATCGTTAGT
Organism: Mallotus japonicus; assembly: GCA_949634005.1. Taxonomy (NCBI): domain Eukaryota; kingdom Viridiplantae; phylum Streptophyta; class Magnoliopsida; order Malpighiales; family Euphorbiaceae; genus Mallotus; species Mallotus japonicus. The sequence goes on from CATIWK010123119.1 coordinate 17,528, forward strand.
AAAAGAAACTAACATCATCGATCTTTCAAACAAGAAATGGAAAAAAAAAAAAAAGATGATGCATGTATATATAATAAATATATGAGAAGATATTTATATATGTGTATAAGAAATGAAAATGGGTCTTACTCAGAGCTACAAAACTCAGAAAGCTTGCCATGGCTAGAGAAAATGATGAGAGCTACCTCAGCGTCACAAAGAACAGAGAGTTCATAGGCTTTCTTTAGCAAACCATTTCTTCTTTTGGAGAACGTTACTTGACGGCTGATCTTGTTTTCTATTCTCTCCAAAACCACCTTTCCTCTTCCCATTTCCTTTCTTCTTTCTTTCTTTGTTTCTTTCTGAACAAATAAACCTACCTACGAACAAACCATATATTACAGCAATAATAAATAATGCATCGTTTTCTCATTCCCCTTTCTCTCTCCCAATTTCAGATCAATTATGGTTTTTACTGGTTTTTTCTTTTCTTTTTTTTGTTTAGTGATATTGGACATGGTGCATATGTTTTAATAGGAGATTCTTGGTAGTGCATATGTTTAAATAGAGATTCTTGCATCTAATAAAAAATAAATAGAGATTCTTGCATCTAATAAAAAAAAGACACGTATTTCTATATTATAAATTTCACCGTTTAACATAAATATATTAAAAAATTTCCATGTTTAATATCCAAAATTCTTACCTTTGCTAGTGAAAATAATGAAAAACCATAAAAATTGCACTTTCTTTTATGGATGAAGATACCAGCTTGCTAGCTACACAATAAAGTTTTTTTTTAAAAAAAAAAACTTATTTTTTTACCCCAAATACAAGAGACATATCAATAAGGAAAATATTTAAACAAAAATGCAACCCGCGACCGCGACATAAATCATTTCCCTTCTTTTATTTGGTATCTACCAAAAGTGGTGAATACAGTTTTTTTTTTTTCTAGTCCTTTTGTCTCAAGGGAAATCTGTATAAGTTCCATTATAAACTCATACTCACATGTAAAAGGATCTATTTACAAAAGTAAAATTGTTTATATTTGTATGATTTATCATTAATTCCATCTGAAGTAAAATTTTTCTTTATCTCTTTCTTAACTAAATGGGTTAATTTTCAACTTCACTTTTTTTTTTAAATGCAATTCTCTCAAAAATATATTGTAAATAAACATAAACATAATTTTTTTCATTTACGGTGATTGAAATTTCATTCTTATGCAATGATTAATAATTAAATTTATAAATTTTTAATAAAAATACATAATTTAATCTTAATTTTATTTGTCAATATGTGACTATAATTACTCATCTCTTTATTCGAGCAACCTATTTTTTGAAGTGTCTAAAGAAGTGGAATAAGAGCATCTTTAATAGTACTTTTTATTTTAAAGAGCATCTTTTACTCAATAAAAGAGCATCTTAAGAAATTTTTAAATATAAAGAGTAAAGAAATTTGTACAACTCCAATAGACTCTTTATATTTTTAATCTTCATTTTGCTTTATTCAATAAACATTAATGCTTAATTTTTTTCTCCTTTATTTTTTACAAGATTTCCCTTTATTTATTTAAATTTTTCCTTTCATTTGATGAAAGAGAAAATTATTTTCAATAAATAGATAAACATTAATTAATATTCTGTATGGGGAATTGAAATATTTTAGAGTTGAGAGTGATGTTTGGCTCTCTACACCAACTCTCTACTCTAAAATAAAAATATAAAGAGTGTATTGAAAACCATTTTTTTAGTTTCACTCTTTAAAATAAAGAATTTTACTTAAATAAAAAGTCTATTGGAGATGCGCTAATATCCCTCCTTTTCTTTGGGATGTAATAATTTCAAACGCTTTTAATTAATCAGTGAACTTTAGTAATTAATTAATGACAAAAAAATTAAATTTATAATTTTTTATTTAAATTATCGATGTTCAGAGCTCATTAAACCCTACTTAATCCAATTCAATTTGAGCAAAATTATAAAGACGGCAAAAGTTTTCCAACATAAATTCATAATTCTTAATTTACATTAAATTTCAAATCACACTATGTATATTTTTTAAAATATAAAATTTATCTGTATTCTTAATATTTTAATCTCTAATTGTAAAAATTTATAACCTACACAGTTGCTTTTAATTCATGGAACTGTATAAGCATATTTTTAAGTACGAAACCTTTAATTTTATATATCAATTCACAATTGAGGAAAATTGAGAAAACAAATTTAGTTATGCTATAATCGGTTCATAATATAATATTAAGAGCTAAATGTAAAATAATTATGTAAGAAAATAAATAAAAAATTAGAAAACAGAATGTTCATAGCTCATGATGTAGCTTTCTGAATAGTGGCATTACGAAGGGAATCCTGTGGCAAATCTCTTTCTCTCTGTTCTCCATGTAAAAGAATCTGAAAAAAAATTACAAAAAAAAAATAATAATCCGAAAATTGTATAATATATATAATTTTAAACTGGAAAATTGTATAATTTTAATACCAAAAACATTTGTGTACGTACGATAAGAAGATATTTTCCTGAGGGTAAAGGGCTACGGTTGTTGGGGACTATTAACGACAAGTTTAAGACGACAGGTGTCGAGTTGCAAATGGGTTTCGATTTTCTTCAAGAAAAATAATAATTATAAAGATATCATAGATAAGCTCTGTCGACTAGGACTTGCATTTTTGTCGCTCTCCTTCCTGTGGCTTACTATGGGACCCTGAACATGGATACTGTACCTCTTGGGCCACGTGTCGACGAGTGAGGTGACAACTGAAATTTGTCATTTTTTAATTTATATTTTTTTCAAATATATATATATATATATATGTAATTATAATTATTAAATTTAATAATTCAAAATAGATATTTTTTTTTTCCTTTGTAATCGGTAAAAAAAATATTCCATTTGTTTGGAAAAAAATTTATATCACCCAAAAAAATATTTCTAATCTACGAATAATTAACACCCATTATTTTTGGGTCATTATATAGTGTCATCATGATATAATGTCATGCAACCGTTAGATTTTGTGTTTTAAATCTCAACCATTCAATTTTAGCAAATTCTATATTGTCATGATGACACCATGTTATTTAGTAATTTTACGTACTAGAATAGGTTAAAAGGGTCACAATGTAAGAATTTTATTTTTTTAAAGATAAAATCTACATTTATGTAAGAAAAGTTAGTAAAATATTTTATTTTTAAGAAAAGTTAGTAAAATATTTTATTTTTACTCAAACTAATAATAATAAATAATTGAATAATATGATTTTTTATTATTTTATTTTATTTTTATACTAGATTATAAATGTATTTTCAATCTATAAAAAATTAAATTATAGTGAAAATATAAATATTATAAATTTTTAATCAACATGAATAATTTATAATTGATTAAAAATATAAGTTTAGTATTAGTAGGTTTTGTATTTTTCTCTCAAAATAATAAAAAGTATATATATATATA
>CATIWK010123126.1:0-36571 GCA_949634005.1 Mallotus japonicus
TACAGCCCGATGGACGATGAGTCCCGGAGCTAGTATAACTGCTGTAGCTCGATTGACGATGAGTCTCGGGGCCAGTTATACTGACAGAATGACTGCTGTAGCTCGATTGACGTTGAGTCTCGGGGCCGGTCTTCTGTCAAACATGGATTAAGTGGATATTTTGGAATTAAGTGAATCTGATGACTAGAGAAGTGTTGTGTGTCGAGGATGCGGACTTTTAGGGTTCTGTTCCATTCCTCCACTTAAATTATCCGTTTTTATTTATATGTATAAAAACATGATTTGCTGCATATGTATGAATTGCATGTATATTTATTATATTAATATAAATATACTATGTTTGATGTTTGAATGACTGTCACTAGGGTGCATGTATATATATAATAATAATTCACTCAGTGAGGTCTGACCCCCCTCAATATTTTTTTTCAGGGAGTTCTTCTTCCTCAGACCTCTCTACTAGACCTCTCCGCCGGTCTTCTTCTACCCCAGCTGAATTATGTAAATTACTTAATTGAACTTTTATTTACACTCTAGATGCTGCAGTAGTAGTGTTTGAATGTTGTTGTATGTAATATTGTTTTTATAACTGAGACTATCAGTCAAAGAATTGTATACTGTTGTATTTTGTATTTTGTTATAAGATCTCATTTTATTAAATAAAGTTTTAATTACTTGTTATTTTCATGAGTTATTTTATGTGTGTTTTATATTTAAGGCTTGCTACGGGTTCTGGTTATAGTAATTCCCGTTCCCTAGCGTCGGTCATGACTCCCCGGTTTGGGTTGTGACACTCCGGCTGATTTGATGCTGACTGGGTGCTAAGTTAGATCAAACGGGATCCAGTTTTATCCCAGTTATTAACCATATCATTTGCCACGTGTATTGCATTATTTAAAGGATAAAATTACCCTTATTCAGTCACCTTACATGTTTGTCATGTCTGCGGCAGAAGTTAATATTGAGGTTATTTTTGTCAATAACTGCAATGTACGAGACTATTTTTTTCCTTTAAATAATGCAATACACGTGGCACATGACATGACTAATAACTGGGATAAAAGTGGGTCCAGTTTGATCTAACTTAGCACTCAGTCAACATCAAATCGGCTGGAGACACTGCATTGATATGGTTTTCAAAAGTTCAGACACTTAATTACAAAAAAAAAAAAATTAGACACTCAAATAGAAAAAAACTGACAAATTCAAACACCAAATTTGCAATTATTCCTATAATATCTTAAATTGTATCTATTTAATTTTTCATTTTTAGTTGTATCTTCAAGTTGCACAAGGAAATATTTTATGTTAAATGTGAAACATTAATCTACTATATGTCTTTATTTAATTTTTAATTGTATCTTCAGGTTTCACGAGGAGACATAACATATTGAATGTCAAACATTTTAATTAAATTTGGTTGAGAACGTTCACGAGGAGACATAATATATTGAATGTCAAACATTTTAATTAAATTTGGTTGAGAACGTACCAAATTCTTCATATATATGTAGTGATTTACTTGAAGCAATAATTAAGAACAACTATATATATATATATATGCAAGTAAAAATAATAATTCAAAGACAATATCATGTGTATGTTTGCCATTCCTCGGTGGATGTTAACATAGGATAGCAATATTCTCCCCATGTGGTTGAACATTAAACCTTAAACTATAATTCAAATTGGAAATGATGAATTGCTATCTATCTGTATATCTTCAAAATTTTCACATTTAGTGTGGATCTTTATATATATATATATATAATTAAGTTCACATTTATCTCTATCTTTTTTAAAAAAATAAATTAAAGCCAAATGAATATAACTTGATTGATGGAGAAATCCAAATTCTTCTTTTCTTTTTTTAATTAACTTTAAGCCAAATGAATATAAGAAAAAAAATTCACAATCACAAATATAAAACTATGAAGAATTAAACTGCATTAAATTATAATCATCAAACTAACAATATCAAACCAACCCACCATTACAACTCATCAATTGATAACCAACTCAAACTTATAAATTATCTCAAGCAATCTCACTTAATAATCATGGTGGGATACAAACTCATAAATCTTTAGAGATGAGTCTCAATGAAAATATTTTTTTTTTTTACTAATTTATCATACCTCATTCATTGGCCTTAAATAAAGTTTAGTTAGTGCTCATTAGATATTGGAGCTTAATTAATTACCTTTACATCTTTATGATGTTGGTAGTTAAAGAAAAGAAGTAAAATTCCTAAACTTTATAAAAGATGTTGACATTTTGTAAAGTTTCGTTATTTTTCTTTTTCTGTTTCTTTTGTCATTTTTATATGACCTCAAGCAAATATTTTATTTGTCTTTCATTTGTAGCCTAATAGCTTAGGTAATAGATATTATAAGGTGAGATTATGAGTTCGATTCCCCTCCCCTTTGACCTCCCAATTATTAAAAAAAAAAACATTTTATTTTATTTTATTTGTAATTTTTATAACTTGAAGCAAGTGTTTTTTTTTTTTTACACAACAGGCTAATAGGTTATTAATTAACACTTAAAATAAATAATTATAATCCAAGTGATAAACAAGTTTAATTTTTTTTTAAAATAAAAGTTTTGAATTCAAACATTATTTATGGAAAAAGATATTGAGAATTTTTTTGCTTATTTATGGGTTTATCCAATTCAATTCGGATTAATAATAATTTTAATATTTATAAGATATTAGAAATAATTATAAAAAATAATTAAAGAAAGAGAATCCCATATCAGCAAAATCTGTATTTCTCACTTCTCCCTAAGCTATTCATTTTTTTTTCCAACTAAAACAACTCAATCTTTTTTATTTCAATTGAGGGTAAAATGAGCAATGGGGTACATAAAAAGTTTTCATTTCAATGGAGATCAATCAGTTGTAAGCTACATTAAAGGGATTCATCTTTTTAATAGGTTTAATGGACTGTGAACTATACAAAACGAAACTATTTTTTTAACACTCACTATAAAAGTGATAATTTTTACTAATATTAACGAATGATGACCGTCCGGTAAATATTTGAACCGTTGACGCTCATAATTCTCACAAATAAGAATACCGATCTGATTGGCACTGAAACTACTGAATTTAGTTTGATTTGATGGAGATTATTTCAAAGAGAAAATGGGCTTTCTTTGATTTTCCTGAGACTAGCCCAAATGGAAGCCCATAGTCAAGACTCCAAACTCCAAAACCCTGAGATCAACTGCATCTGATTTATCTCCTCAATTCATTCACGCGCGCAGTGGTCAACATGCATTACAGACTTGTACTTTAGCAATCAAACATTTAAAAAAAAAAAAAAAAATTTAAGTGTTTTCTTTCACTTGCTGTTGCTGGTGCTGGTGCTGGTGCATCTCCATCTCCCTCCCAAAGGTCGCACACAAAAATCACAGCTTAAATTATTAGGGTTTCGTTCTTCAAATTACAATGGCTTCTCACAATCACCTCGACGACGTCAGTGTTCCACCTCCTCCTCCTTCATTCTCATCAATTCGTTAGGGTTTTTAACTGTTTCAATTCGCTGAAGTTGATTTATTTATTTTTTTTGTTGAATTTTAGGATGATGATTTTGGCAGCGATTTTCCCGGTAGCCATAATGGCAGGCGTTCAGGTTCATTTTTTCCTCTTTTTTTTTTTTTTGGTTGTTTAATATGTGAGTAATTTCTGTTATTTGTTCATTTAGTGAAATGTGTTTGGTTGTGTTTTGGAAATTAGGCAACAAGAGAAGTTTTGGAGATCTCGAGGACGATGAAGATGATATCTTTAGCTCAAAGAAGGTGAATTTAAGCATCATATGTAAACAGAAAGCTTTTTGAGTTCAGTGTTTTAGTGAACTTAGTACCATCCTACAAATTTCTTTATGTTTTCGTAGTCTTTTTGTGAGCAAAGCCATTTGTTCATTTGCTTGGTAATTTCACTGTGGGATTCAAGATTATGTTGTGGATTAAAGTGTTGTTGAAGTAATGAAGTCAAAGGAAAAAAATTTTATTGCAGGGTATTACAAAGGTAGAAGAAACTGCGATGATTCTATCTCTACGAGAGAGGTACGATAAGTTTTGGACATACAGCTATATCCTTAAGCCAAAAAAGAACAATGTTTGTGCTGTTGCTTGTTTATATTTGTCTTATGCCTTCTTTTCTGGTTTGCTTTTGCAGTCTTGAGAATTGTAAAAATGCACTCGCAACATGCGAAGTATGTTATCTTTTCCTCTCTTTCTTTCTTTATACTATGTAGAAGATTCCTTTTTTTCATGAAACTCCCTATTTTTTCAGTGAGGGATGCTGTCAGTCCTTGAAAAAAAATAAAGAGAATTTGCTCTTTAGCATTTACTAGAAAATATGTTGTACTTTGTAGAATATAGTCTTCAGGAATTGCTTATAATTATTAATTAATATCTAATTGGCTAATGGTAAAACCAAGCATACCTTAAAATTAAAATTTACCAATAATGATGCTAATTTCATTATTTGTCATGATTGTCTCTTTCAGAGATCTTTTTTTCTTTTTTTTTTCAAGTTTGGTTTTGTTTTTGGGTTCTATCAACTACTTTAACATTTGAAGTGCTATTTTTTTTTGTTCTTGTTAAATCCTTTTTTGTTTCTTTCATTGTGTCATTTATTTTTTATGTTTTCAATTTTATTTTTGCTAATCCATACTTTCATGAGATATCCTTTTGAAGTTTAAGTATTTATGGATTTTCGCGTGATTCTAAGGGCATTTTTCATGATACTGATTTATGTTTGTTGCATTCAGACGGAGCTTGAAGCTGCAAAATCTGAAATTCAGAAGTGGCGTTCCGCATTTGAAAATGAGTCTTTCATGCCAGCTGGAGCATCTCCTGGTTAGTTTTAGATATGGCATGTTACGTAATTTGGCCTGACATGAAATGTTTAGAGAATTTATCCCATTTATGATTTTTTTGGAAGTTCCCTTTCACAGGAATTGACTTGTTTTCATCTTTGTAGAACCTAAACTAGTGATCAATTATCTTCAGGCCCTGAAAGCGTCTGAGGAGTCCTTCCGAGAACAGGTTTGGTGATTAATAGGGCTTTCATCTACTTATTAAATTTTTGTTGATAATTCAGGATTTAATGTTTTATTCATACTGTCAGCTAGAAAAAGCAAAGAAAAAAGAAGCTGCCTTCATTGTAACATTTGCGAAAAGAGAGCAAGAAATAGCAGAGTTAAAGGTGAGTCTTTCTGTTTGTCTCACAACTATCCTCCATAGCATAATATTGTATTTTATTAGGAAGCAATGTATTATAAATTCTAGAGGAAAAAATTGGTAGGAAGTGATATTTTCAAAATGGTTGCAATGATACACACAATTAAAAGCAAGATTGCTTATACAAAATAAAACCTAATAGCTTGTTTTTCTTACTAGATATGGCTTCCTAAAATTAATCATGACATTTTAAGAATTTCTTTTAACCTCGTTGAAGATATCCAACAATAACATTTTGTTTTATCTGCAGTATATTTTCTTTTGTTTTTGATATAGAACAATTACCTGCTGTTTAATCACATTTTGCTTAAATCTTTTTGTGTGTGTGTATGCATAATTAAGATATTGTAATGTCTTTCTTCAATGTAAATCAAGTGCATTTGTGGCTTACTGAGTCATAAGGATTGGCAAAAAAAAAAAAAAGTAAAAAAACCAGGGACATTAGAATCATGGTACTGAGGGAGGATGAACAGGATCAAAACATTAATGGTCCTAATGAATTACTGCAGGGCAATCATAGACTTCTTTTAACTTAATCCTAGTATTTGGAGGATGATTATTGTAGTTCGTTTGTTGACTGTCCATTTGTTCACAAAGTTATCTCAATTTGTGCCTGTTTACATTTGCAGTCTGCAGTTCGGGACTTGAAAGCACAACTCAAGCCACCATCAATGCAGGTATTAACAAATGTCCGAACTTTCTTCTTTTTTCTTGTAAGCTTTAGCCATAAATATTTGCAAGTGGAGTAATAGTATCTATATGAAGGATTCCAACTAGTTTACAATTCAATCTTGGTTGAAGTAAATGTGAAAATTCTTTCTCTGTGTGCATGCTCATGAAAGGTTATGAAAAAGATATGCTTGAATGAGGTCTATAACATAGAGCACATAGGTTGTTAAATTCATGTATACATATCAAAATGAATAGAGAAGATAAGTTGTTTGATTTTGAATTTGAAACATCTTTAAGGTGCAATTGAAATCTACCTCACAACTGTGATATGAGAATGCCTTTTCTCTTTTTATGTACTGTGTAGAGAACTTTCAAACCAAATTAAGGCATTTTTGTTTTATTTCTTTTTTGGGGTACAAACCTCTGGTAAGGTCTTTTAGAGGTTGGTTTGAGTTGAGGCACATATATCCCTGCAGACCTTGTTTCCTTGACACTGTACCTTTTTTTTTAGGAAAATTTTATATTTCCTTCTCCTTTGCCTATTAAGATCTTTATATATAAAATTAAACCATGAATCAAACCCATATATTCTGTCTCAAATAAATACCTTGTCAAAATCTAACATAAATCAATGGTGATTTGTGAATCAGACATCTGTATGATTTTGTTGTGGGCAAAATCTTCTGTCTGTCAAGGGTTCTATCCTTCACTCTGCTTCCTTGGTCATTCATGTATATCAGCAGCAGTTAGGAAAATTGAATAGATTTCATGATAATTGTTGACATGATATTCTTACATGCTTTCTTTGCTCTTCATTTCAAGCTGCTGCTGAACTAAATGTTTGTCTTTCCCAGAGTTTCATTGGGAATTCAGGACTTCTGCTCTGATATAAATTAGAAAATGCCTATTATTCTAAAATTACTTTGTTTTGTTTCATGCATATTCTCATTCTTTTTCCTTGGTGGTTCCTTGTTTAATTAATCATTTAAAATTTTTGTTATCTTGACAGGCAAGGAGGTTACTATTGGATCCAGCAATTCATGAGGAATTCACACGTTTAAAGGTTTGTGGTTAAACAATATAAGAATTGTCTTTTGGTGATCAAGCTGGTGCTTTACTCATGTATTTCCTTCTTTAAGGTGATTTGAACCCATTATAAATGGAGAAAAACTCTGTATGTATGAGAAATTATATTGTTTGCATAGCAAGGAAAAATAGAGGTACAACCAGGGATTAAAGAATCAGACACAAGATTTTGCTAGCTGTTCATCATACTGTGGTCCACCTTCACCTGAAAATGAGCAACATTATTCATCGTATTGCTTGTAAAGTAATAGTATAACCATAAAATTTAGTAATAGTATAGGCTTCATAATTGTGTCTATTAGCTGTTAACCGAATTCCTCTTCGACTTTTGGGAAAAAAAATTCTTCCCAACTTCTGTGTTGAAACCTGATAGATGGACTTTACACTGGACTTCAACCTTTTAAGTTCCTTTGTAATACTGTGATTTCCTCTATGCTGCAACAGAATTTGGTTGAGGAGAAGGACAAAAAGGTTAAGGAACTTCAGGATAGTATTGCTGCTGTTAATTTCACTCCACAAAGTAAGATGGGGAAGATGCTGATGGCAAAGTGTCGGACACTGCAAGAGGAAAATGAGGAGATTGGAAATCAAGCTGCTGAAGGAAAGGTACTAATATTGTGATATATCCTAGTAGTTTGTATTTGAGCTGTCTCTTTTTGCATCTTCTGTCAAATGGTCTTCTTACCAGTGTTCAGATCTTTCTGTTCCTGAGAGGAAAAAAATGATAAGATTTGTAGGAGGGGTTAGGAGTTGGGGCTGGGGTGTGTTTCATTAGATATGAAACATTTTGGTGAGTTCATCAGAATATTTGAATTTTATTGCTCAGCTTGAATTGATTGGCAATGGACAAGAAATACCTTATATGGTGATTTATCAATCAATAAATTGATGCAAGTTCTTCAGTTAGATTTTATGATTTCTTAATTATCACTGATAAACTTTTTGTCATGCTTGAACTAATAAATCAACTTGATGCCATGTGCAGTAGGATATTCTACCCCAATACTTGTCACACTTTTTTTATTTCTGGATTTATGCTAAAGGTTTAGTCTTTAACCATGTCTATTTATTTGCAGATGCACGAGTTAGCAATGAAACTTGCTTTGCAGAAATCTCAAAATGCAGAACTCAGGAATCAATTTGAAGGTTAGCTTTGCTGTAATGCATGTCATTCTGGTGTTTGTTTTTTCAAAGTTAGTGTTGCTTGCACTTGTACTTCACCCATGCCTATTATTTTTTCTTTCTGACGATAGATCTCAATTCTGAGTAGTTGGCCTCTGCTTTTGTAGTTGGATCTTACTTTAATAATGTGGTCTTTCTTAAACATTGTATTTCCTTTGTCTTTTCTTTCTCTTTCTGTGGTTGTATAACGAGAAATTTGTTTCCATTGCCTTTTATAGGAGCTTTTATATTTTTGATTGGCACCTTAGTTGCTAAGTAGGTTAGTACTTTGTTTTGGAACCGAGGAGCATTTGAATGTTGTTTAGCTAATCCCAGGAAGAAAAATTAAGGGATTTTATTTCTTGCCCAAGACTGCAGGCATTGCGTCTTTCACCTTTTACTCTTGCAGAGTTCTGAGGGCGTTTTTACCTTTTTTCATCCTACAAGTGAATGGAATTATTGTTTTTGACAAGCTCATTTCCATCATAGGACTTGAAAATTTTTGGAAGCTCAAAGCTATTATTCCATTTTCTTGAACATTACTTACTATCATTCATGGTGTTTTTATCATGCTTTTGGTGTTATGGAAGAAAGTTTCATTTTGGCTATGTTTCACTATTCATATGAATTTTAGTTTTTGTTGCCTTCCCATTATATTAACTGGTACTTTGTATAATGGACTTATTTTGTTGCTTTCATAACATTTTTATTCTTTTCCACTCTTTTTGCAGGACTTTACGAACATATGGAGGGCCTGACAAATGACGTTGAGAAGTCGAATGAATTGGTTAGTATCCGTTTTTCGTCTTGGTTCTCACTTAAGAGTTATCAGAATCAATAATTTTGAAAGGTGGAACGTTTTTGCTCTTTATTTATTATTTTGTGTTTGTGTGTGTGTGTGTGTGTGATTCCCTTTACTTGAATCGTCAGATTAACTTCAAGCAACACATGTGAGATCCCTTGTGCTGGTTAAATAAATGAGCCTCTTATATTGAATGGGAACCTGTACTACTTTTTTTCTTTCCTGTTATATTGATGTTCTGAGTGAATATTGAAATTACAATTGTTCATGCATTTTTATTGCAGGTACTTATCTTGCAAGAGAAGCTAGAAGAGAAAGATAATGAGCTTAACAAGTTGAAGCTTGGACTCCAGCAGAAAAGCCTTGTGGAGGAGGGGCAAACTGACTCAGCTCCTAATAATTTAGTTAGCAATGAAATTATGATACCTAAACAAGATTGAAATCGACTAGATTTAGACAATTTTTTAGAAAATCATTATTTTTTCCTTTCTCCATCTTGTTTGTATGTAGTACATTAAACATGCCATTAATGATTAATTATTCTTGTAACATTTAATAGTTCTGTGGAACTACTTGTCATGGAGTGGCTCGTGTTAAGTTGGAGGAGCATCCAACTGTCTCTGGAAATAGAGAACCTCAAGACTTGGTTCCTCCATGTCCAGTTCTTTTGATCACCAGCTTTTTCAGGATGAGGGAATACAAGTAACTTGCATATATGGTGAACTGGCAATGCTGAGTGAAGAGCTGCTTAGACTAGGAAACACATGGGGAATGCTTCGTAAGTTTGAGGCCGCAAGAAGAAATGAGCAAGCTTGTTAGCTGGTTAAATAATACAGCAGCAGAACTGTTCATCCCTCCTGTGAGCAAGTCAGTGTTCCAACAGCAGGTGCCTACCAACTAGAGGAGTTGGGCAGAAACTATTTGTATTATCAAAGCAATTCCCCAATCCTAACATAGATGTAAGCAATGCTCAGATCGTTTTGTTGATGTATTGCAAACAAAACTAAATTTTTTAAAGAGAACGAGATCAGAGGGTATATCTATTTCTTTTAGTAGTCATCTGCAGACCCATAAAGGATAACTGCAAAGCCTGAGATATGTTTCTGCAAGTGTTTTTCTGAATGTCTTTGCTATTAAAGATCTATCCGGAATTTCATCAAACGCCCCATCTTCGAAAAGGAATTAAGTCTATAAAAAGGAATTGGATGAGCATAGACTATGGATTCTAGTGGCCTGCTGAAATATACAAAAAATATATATACAAATCCAGGTAATCAATTGCACGAACAAAATTAGAGCAGAATTACAAAGAAGCTAAGCAATCAAACGAACATCCAAGAACCAGTAAGGTCTGGGGTCAGGAAGAACATCCAAGAACCAGTAAGGTTTGTGGTCAGAAAGAGCGATTCTTCATTTCCTCATATTGCCTTGAGACCACCCAAGCCCAGCACTCCCCATGTTTCCAATTGCTTGTATAGGTTCTATCACGCCCTTTCTAGTATTGCCTAAAGCCTCTCCCTGCACAAATTGTAGACGAGGTAAAGGAAAGGAAGCAAGCTACAAAATGGCTCCATGCATGACTATCAGATTTGAGGACAAGCTACTTGCCCGGTGACCACAACTAAAATAGTTAAAAATGTTGGTTCCTTGACAAAGGGCTCTTAAATTGTCTAGAAGCATAAAATGAAAAAAAATGTCATAGCTCATCTTTCTTTCAAATTCGATTCTGTGCGTCATGGTTAGCCCAACAAAATTACTAACCAAATGTTAGTAGAATCTACCTCTTTCCAGCCCATGTTTTCGAGTATTTTTCTTGCATAACTACCAGCTCCAAATGACATGTTCAAGGCCTCAGCTGCAGCTTCGTCTCTAGAAGTGTGGACAGGAGATGTTGCACCAAAAACATCATCAACTGATGAACTCTTTTGTCCAGGGCCCACACCAAAACCTCCATGCAAGGTTCTTCTCTCGGCAGCTCTATCTCTATATTCATGTATTCTTTGCTGAAAATGAGCCAAGAGATATGTTACCATTGCAATAAAGCGGATTGTAAACAAGATACACAGTCACATTATTACAACCCAAAAAAAAAAGGCATTGGGTATGCTATATCAAAAAATCTAAAACTAAAGCTAGCTCACATCATTGAACATTTATGAGTTTAGCCTGCCAGCAGTAGGTGTACCAGTTACAAGCATCATTCACTATAAGTGATAGCATCAAGTCAGTCTTAGCAAGTCTGTTTGAACTATAAAATTACCCACAACCATTTTCCTCTGAAACTTTAAAAGCCACTAGACGCAACTAGAGAAGTTCACGGGGCAGTGGACAAATTGAGAGTTCCATACTTTTGTGTAATATCTTCTTATATAAGATTTTTTTTTTCTTTTTGTGATTTCTGTAGGGTTTTTACACTTATATATAGCATATATATTTGCCTACAACAGGAAAAGGTACGGCTAGCAATTCATATGTAATCTCGTATATCACATAAAATTACCTTTTTGGATGTGGAGAGTTCATTAAGTGACACAGACAGGCCCTTATCAGTGTCTTCGTCAGCCAATTCTGGTTCACTCTTCCCATAATATTTTGTTGTGGGGATAGCTTGAACATTTATTGATAATTCTGGAAAACCCCAGTCTTTTGTTGGGTTGGAAGAATCATAACTTGTTAAAGTAGCCAAGTATCTAGCACTTGGACTATGCAACTTATATATTTGCCCTGAAACATTTAAAAAAAAAAAAAAAACCACCCAACAATTTTATGCTTAATAGCAGTAAATATGCAAATTACACAGATAAAACTTTAACATTCAAAGATCTATTTTGCCTCTGCAAACACACTGATCATATACACCAGTTAACATCAAGCTGGCATATGATATGCAATGATCATAGCATTGACTAAGAAACAGGGCAAACTCGAACCTGATCTAACTCGTACCAGATCAAGATGTGCTTCACATATTGGAGCAGTTCTGAAAAGGCCACCACCGGAAGGCATAGACGGATGAAGTTTAGCAGATCTTCTCACCAGACGTCCAACGAGCCTAGTTGCGTGACCTTTTCCATCCTTTCTGGAACCTTTGACCATTCCCCAGTCCCACAAATCCACAACACGGAGATCTCGCAGTGGCTCTTCCCCAGAATGAACTACTTGACCATACTGAGCCAACCAATTTTCTTCATCCCCACAAGAAACTGCAAGCAAAAAGCATATAAGTTGTAACTCCCAGTCTACATCAACCAAGAAAGTGGGATTGGAGCACTACTGTAATAAGATCATTTATACAGTCCTCTCTTCATGCATAAATTGTGAAGATGGACGTCAGGTGGTTTGCACTGGTAAAATAGTAATATTCACAAAACTAAATGCATCCATAGGTACTTTCCCAAAACTTGCTAGAACAGGTTGAAATCTAAAATATTAAGAGGCACTCAGAAAGAAGAAAAAATTGAACATTGGACATTTCTACAAAACAAATATTCAACATCCCACTGACAGACAATACCTTCATCTAGGACACTATCATGTTGTTCTGAGATTCGATCACCACTTTCCAACGTTTGAAATCCATCATGTGATGCACCTGAACAACACAAAACCATTTTGATATGGTCAAAGCACACAATGTCAACCAAACTATACAGAATGCCTATGAGGAAGAGTTTGTATGTCCATTAGCATAAAAGTTGAAGTTATTCTCACCAGTGACCTCAAAAGACATTGTTGCAATGTCAGCATCATAGACATTATGTTTATATCCAGACAGATAGAAATTATTAAGTGTTTCTTCTAACCTGAAATGAGAATTTGAGATATACGATGTGAGAAGATGCATAATTGGACAACCTAGAAAAAAGTACAAGGGCAGATGGAAGTCGATTTGGAAAACATACAAATACATTGATAGAATATACATGAAAATGACAGATCACAGATGTAGCATACCGCTCCGAGTGTGGATGTGAAATTTCAGCTTCCTGGTTGGCAAAACATTCTGTATCTCCTATTGAAAGAATTGGAAAAATAATTAATGATTGAAGAACTAAGAAGAAAGAAAATCATTCCCTATATAGTTTTTTCATTTTTTCAATTAGGTAAAAGAAACAAGCTACTTCCAGGACATGCTATACATTTGCCATTTAAGTGGCTCACCAGGAGTTCTTTCATGAGGAACAGTTCCACTGCATGTATAAGCATCAGATTGATCTGTTGGCAATGAAGAAATGTGCTCCTTACTGTTGCAATACAGCTGTGTGGATGAATCCCCTTGTACATGATTATCAGGAACAATTCCTGGGCTATCTGATTCATACTCATTAACCTGGATTACAAGAAAAAGAAAAAAAAAAAAAGTGGCAAAAGAAAATAAGAGAATAGCAGCACCAGGAGAACAGAACCTGGCATAAGGAAAAAAAAAAAAAACTGAAATGATACCTTGGTATTTTCTAAAAGCACATAGGTTCCATTTTCAAACTTGTAATAAACTCCCTCTCTACTACTATAATACCAACCAGCATTAGGGTCATGATAAAATCCACTTCTGCATAAAAAAAGAATAAGCAAATCAACAAAAAGCAAGAAACGGTGTTCTGAACATATTTCCTTATGTAAGAACAAACGGAAAATCAAGAATCAAGAATTACAATTCCAAGAATGCCAAAATGATTTCAAAGAATGAAAAAGATCAATAATTTACCAAAAACCCAAAAAGGGTATTTCTCTAACAATAGCAATGATAGGTACCCATTCAATCATTTTGCACAGTCCAACAAATTTGGCTATCCTATGATCAAAGAAGTTGCAGACAGAAGCTATAATCAACTGCTAAAGAGTGAGAGAATAGAGCAGTTTGCAATTAAAGAGACCTGGAGTGGAAGTAGAGCTGAGTAGCATCATCCCATACAAATGAACACTCATCGTCGTCTCCCTCTGTTTCTTTTTGTCTTGACTCTGTTTCTTTATCTCCCTCCATTTCTTTACCTTTCTCTACTTCTTCTGCTGCTGCTCCTGCATCAGTATTTTTTTTGGTAGAATGCATCAGAATTTAATTTAATTTCGAGTATATACACACAAATTACAGTTACAATACAAGCAAAAGAAAAGTTTATTTGGGCTGATGAAACTTTTATTAGATTTTTTTGGAACGAGGGAGAAATAAAGTAGGGAGATCGAACACTCTCTCAATTAAATGCAATTAAATGCGTTGATCCCTCGATTAGCTTAGAGTCGCTGTTTAACGAGCATTGTAAATTTTTTATCTTAAAGAGTGAAATTAAAAAAAATGGTTTTTAATACACTTTTTATATTTTTATTTTAAAATAGAGAGTTGGTTTGGTTCTTTATATATAGAAAGTTAAATTTCATTCTTTATTTTAAAATATTTTAATTTTTCATGTAGAATATTAATTTATACTTATTTATTTATTGAAAATAATTTTCTTTTTCATCAAATAAAAGAAAAAAATTAAATAAATAAAGGGAAATTTTGTAAAAAATAAAGAAGAAAAAAATTAAACATTAATATTTATTAGATAAAATAAAATGAAGGTTAAAAATATATAGAGTCTATTAGAGTTGTACAAATTTCTTCACTTTTTATATTTAAAAATATCTTGAAATGCTCTTTATTGAGCAAAAAATACTCTTTAAAATAAAGAGTACTATTGGAGATACTCTTATATTAATACATTATTTAAGGATTTTACACTTAACCAACAAAAGAAAAATAATGCATGTCTTTTAGAGAAAATTTAAGATGACTTTAGTTTTTATTTATTTTATTCTCACTTTAATTTTATAATTATTGAATGAGAGTGTATTAAAATATTCAATAATAATTATTAATAAAGTAACCATAAATCACACCGTATTTTTATATTACAAATCTAAGTATAAAATTTTTCACCATTTAAGTTATTTATAGGGGACTAATCTAACTGTTAAATTAGGCAAGAATTTTCTGGATGTAGGAAAAGAATATATATATATCAAAGTAAAAGATTTCCTTAATTAAAGATTAATATACAAGGAAGGGAGCAAGATTTTACAAAATCTAACATTACCAATTAATCTTGCTCGTAAAATACACATCATAAAGAAGAAGAAAAAGATATCAACAGAAAACAACCTAAATCTAGCCACAAATATATCGGTACAATGGTACCGTATGTTGAGGATAAGAAATTTGGCCAAAACAAGAGCCAAATTATGGTATGAAGACTCCAGCATTCTTTGCGTAAGAATGGATGTGGTAAAACCCATTTTACAATCCATAAAAAAGACCTTAAATTTTGGGTAGGTCAAATCAAGGTGCTTTACAAGGAGCAACAAGAACCCATTTGACTAATGACATTTGATTAGCACTCCCTTTCTAGTTTCCTCCAGATAACTAACTATATTACCCGTTCTCAAAAAAAATTTATGACCTATTTATTATTATTTTAAAAATTATATTCCTGTTATATGAAAGTTGAGTTAATGAAAAGTATATTTTTAAAATTATTTTTATTATCTCACTTTTATTTAAAAAAATATTCTAAATCATCGATATTTAATTCGATTTAAAAAGAATTATAAGAACATGAGAACAAAATTTTTTTTTGAATATAGTTACTTTTTTATCAAGTCTCATTTTTAAGAAATAAAAATAGTGTTTGTAATTTTTAATTAAATATCCTCATTTTATGTTAAAGAAAAAAACTAATTTTTATTTGTTAAAATGATGATGATATATGGTGCAGACTGTAAAATGGTAAATTTATATATTTTTTTTTAACATTTTTATTTCTAAATTTTTGTTAGTTCTCCATATAGATAAGATAGCAAAAATTTATTTTACAATCTGAAGTTCTGGACAGTTTGTGCCGACTGCCACGTAGATGTTTATATTGTTAAAAAAAGAAAAAAAGAAAAAAAAAGCTTTTTGTAGCTACCGCCAATCAAATCAAATGCACTCTGCCACGTTTTCTCTTATTGGGTTGACGTGGCTCTAGTGCATTCAACGACATGGATGTTATCTTGTAGCTTTTTCGATCTAAATTTATTGATTTTCAAAATTCACTTCACTTTAATTAATTTAGTTCAATTGATAGAACCATAAAAAAAATTTTAATTAATTCAGTTCAATTGGCAGAATCATAAAGAAAGCAAAGATTTATAACTCTGTTTTTTAATCACTATTTTGTCCATTGATAATTTTTTTATAAAAAATATAATTACATTTTACATTTTAAACTGAATTATTAAATACATTATTTTTTTTTATTAAATATATAGTTGTATATTAAAAATATATATTTGTTTGAACCTAAATTAAATTTTGAGCTAAAATTAATTAGCCCGTTATTTTTGTTAATTAGCCCATTATTTTTAATAAATAATCCATTGTTTTTTTTGCTTGGTCCATTATTTTTAATTGGTTTAAAGCTTAAAAGCCCAAATTACAATCTAAATTGCAAAATGGAGTTTAGCTGGAGGATAAGAATCAGAGAATTCTAGAAGTAGATTGTTCATATTCACTTAGAAGACTTGGGGAAAAAGGCGAGAAGTTATGTGAATTTATTTCTCGAAACTAAAGACTGCTCACCTGGGTAATTATTTGGAGAAATTAATTCAAGCTATATAAAAGGCACAAGAATAATTGGAGAAAGATATCTACACCAATCTACATCTACATCTACAAATTTAGAATTATTAGCCAATCATTTTTAGTTTATCAGCTTTATCTACTTTAGTTTTGTACTAAGCTTTCAAATCAATACAATTTCCCTTTCAAGTGTTCAAATTGACTCTTTTATTTACAAACTAATTTTCATCTGCTTGAAATCCAATCAAATTGTGGTAAAGGAGATTGGGAATCTACAATTGTCTGAAAAGAAGTCAGGTCTTATTTTGAGGAATTTCTCCTCTGACACGCTCGCAACCAACAATCTTTTGGCACGCACCCAAAACCCAAAAATTGGAGAAACAATATTTAAATTTTAAAATATTTAATTAATAAAATGTTGAATGTGTTTTTTTTTTCAAATTGTACTTTTAATTAAGTTGAAAGTTAATAAAAGTATCATTTTTTATAGGAGGTATATGCATGTAATAACTATATTACTGTTGCCTTTAAAGTAGAAGTCTAATAATTATTTTTTTTTTAAAAATATTTTAAAATGTAGGATCCGAATATTGTTATTTGTTTGAAAAGAGAAAATTATTTCTATTATACAATCCATTGATACTTAAATTATATGATCTCGCTACTAATAAAATATATATTAATATTAATGATGTAATGGAATGTTCAGTAAGTAAAACTATATCGGTAGTTTTGAAGGGTAAAAATATATATTTTTATTATTTTATTTATTATGCGATAAGATTCAATTGAAATATATAAATTTGGATGAATGATATAAGAATATGAATTAATATTGAAGGAGCATTATTATTATTTGATAACTAGTAGAGATTGTTAATTTCTAATATCACAATGGAAGAAAGAGGTGTGAAAAATTCGAACCTACTATCCTGAACAGAATACCCAAATCTTTTTATTTAAATTATGTTTTTTTTTTTTGTTATGAGAGTCCAAGCACATAAATTATATATAGGTCACTAGGTCTTAAAGAGGCTTATATTAAACTTCTCATCAGTCTCTTGTGTTTTCTCTCCTTGTAAATAGTACTCTATCTCTGTGTTATAAACATTAATATAGTCTCTTAAGGGGCAATTGCTGATTTTTTAACCAGCAATCATTCCCTACTTTCTTTCATTTCTATCTTCTAGTTTTTATATCTAATAATAATAGTGATAAATATATTGTAATGTTGTCTCAGTGTGTTTTAATAAGTTTTTTCTGCAGTTGGTTATGTAAATCAACTGTCTTCTAGTTTGCCTGGATCTTGATCTTTTGGGTTTGGGAGATGAAAGATGGCTCTCAGATCTTCCATTGATTTGCTTCATAGACTAAAGTTGTATTTTCCATTGAAGGTTAAAATCCATTGCTTTTTTATAATGAAAATTTCTAGTTTGAAGTTGTTACTCGTCTATCAGGACTTAGTCATCATAATCAGTCCATATAATTATCAGCTCAAGCAGGTCAGGAATGAAAAAATGCTCCAGGTTCCTGCTGCTACCGCCGACTTCTCAAAGTGGTTTAGATTGTGTTTTCCTCAACAATCTGGGGTTTTTCTAAAGTTGAGAAACAAAAGGGTTGAGTTTGCTCCTTGTATTGGCCCTTCTCAAAATACTTTGAATTCTAATCTTCCAAAGTGTAAAAGCCTTCTTTATTGTACTATTGGTTAATCTATAATATTCTATTGTTGTTTAAAAAAAAGAGACTTTGTCTTGGCTAAAGGATTAGAGGTATTCATATGTGTTAGTTGAGTATGATTGTAAGGTCCTCGTTAATTCCTTCAGAGGTTCAAGTGTTGATGAGTGATTTTGGAATTGTCGTTTCATAGTGTAGGAGTCTTGTTTCTTGTTTTCAACAATTCTTAATTGTTTTTGTAAAGAGGTAAGCTAATGCTGCTGCTCATATTCTGGCACAAGTAGCACATTATCTTACTGGCCTCTCGATTTAAACCAAAGTTCTTGATTTCCTTCGGGCCACATTGATGTCTGATTTGTTATCCTCAGCTTGAGTAATGCATAGTTTTGTTAAAATTCAAAAAAAAAAAAAAAGAGATTTCACTAAAGTTTTATTTGCCTTAACTAATTTGTCGTAGGATATAGATATAGACAAAAAAAATTCGGCCAAATACACCATTTCACCCCTAAACTTTTACACTTTGACCTATTTCACATCCTAACTTTCATTTTTTTCTATTTCACACCTGAACTTCTATTTTCGACCCATATCAATCTTGGCCAACCAGTAGCCTGCGTGTTAAAGGAACGCACGTTGACTTGGACAAATGATCTGACAAAAAAAAACACGTCAGTAAGAAGCCAGAGACAAAAACAAAACCAATCAATGATTCCATCGCCTCCTATTCCCACTTCCCCACCTCTGTCTCTCTTATATCTCAAGTGCCTCCATTGTTCATCAGCATCAGCCTCATCGCCGTTCATCAGCATTAGCCCCAACGCCATCCATCATCATCAACCACACCACCACCCTCCTTCCCCTCCTTTGTCACTGCTTAACCCTCTTTATGCTAGCCCACATATTACCCCTCCCTCCTATCGTTCTTCTACACTAGCCCACCTACTGCCCCTCCCTCCATTATTATTCTCGTACTGTGTGCTTTACTTCACCTTTCTTAGGTAGAAGAAAACAAATTCCCAATTGGACGATCATGAGCAATTTCACAGTTGGTTAGCTTACTCGAAACTGGCGGATTTCGCAAGAAAAAAGATGCAGCAACTGTGTTATATTCGTTGCGTTGAGCATGTTGGTTTCAGTTACGAAAGCATTTGTTTCCTTTTTATTTTGAATTCACTCATCTTTTATGAAACTTGCAATTCCCAGTGGGTCGTGTCCATCGTTTGTTGAAGTCACAGACAACTGCCCATGGAAGAGTAGGAGCAGTAGTTGCTGTGTATTCTGCTGCTATTTTGGAGTATTTGACCGTAGAGGTGTTGGAGTTTATTTGCTATATGGATTTCTTCTGCATCCATCTGCCATGGGGAAAATTTTCTTTATGCTGTCATGATCCTACACTCAATGACATGTATGTTTGAATTTAGATTTTGCTACTTTCCAGTCAGTTCCAACTAACATATCCATCATAGGTTTCTTATATGCGCACAATATAAGCACATGTGCACCTTAGTGTAGAGTGAATGGTTGGAGTAGCAGGGGTTTGGCTTGTGGATTGAAATATTTTCTTTGTGCATCATTTTTGTTTTATTTTTTTTTTCAATGTCATCTTTGATGTTAGATTCTTGTTGTAATTTTTTCTCTAATGCAATTTACTGTCAATGTCATTTTGGGAAGCAGAAGCTGACATGCGTCGTGAATGGGAGATGAAGGAGTAAGAGCTGAAGAAGAGTCCTAAGGTTGAATTTATTACAGGAGGAACTCAGCTTGGGCAGGTTGTGGCCCCATCAAAGTTGGGATGATCTGTGCTTGAATGTTGTGGATGATCTATGCTTCATAATTTTCTTATTTTTCTTTTCATCCATTGGTAGTCTATTTTTCAATAGTGCCCTGATTGTATCTCCATTTCAGTTGTAACTGCTGCTAGTGGGTTGCATTCTGCTTCTACTGCAGCTGATGCTGTTGCTCGGGATGGTAGACAGAATAAGAAGTCAACATGGGATAAAGTTGGTGCCTCTGCCTGGAGCATATATATGTTCACTTAAGAGAACTATAATAATGAATCATTAGTCTGGACATTCAATTATGTTTTAGGTGGATGGAGATGTCAGAAATCCTCTACCAACTGGTGGACAGGATTCATTAACCCATGCCATTTTGTCTGCAGCCAATGTTGGTGCCAGATACACAACTTTCGTGTAAGTTTGATTATGTTCGTACTTCAACTAATTATTGTTGTACATCATTCCAACTCTATTTATCTTTTTGCTTTGTATTTTCTAGCAGAATAAATAAAAGGTGAGACATGTATGTTTGAATTTAGATTTTGCTCACCAATTGCTTGATGTAATGCCAAAGAAAGAAATTTGCTTTGTCTTCAAAATTTTTAGGTTAATCTTGTTGTTTGTTATTTTTTTAATTTACTGCTATTTTGTGTATTGTGATGGATATGGGTGGCAGTGATGTCAGATGGCGGTGGTGCAAATGGAGGTGTTCAAGAAGGTTGCAGATGGTGGTGGTGCAAATGGACGTGTCGGAGGAAAGAAGAAGAAGAAAGCCTCCAAATTACAATTAAATCCTTCCTCTTAGGTTTTTTCCATTTAGATACATTAGATAAATATGTCAGCAAATTTTTTTTATCTTCACTTGCTCTGAAATGTGTGGAAGACACGCTCTTAGACACCTGGTAAGTCAGTTACTTAATAGAATAAAAACTTTGACTTTAAAAGTTAGATGGGCGAAAATAGAAGTTCAAGTGTGAAATAGAAAAAAATAAAAATTGGGATGTGAAATAGGTTAAAGTGCAAAAGTTCAGGGGTGAAATGGTGTATTTGGCCATAAATTTTCTGTTTTGTATTCGATGGTGCAAGAGGGGAGAAGCCATTGGTGGCGGTGGGGGGTGTCTTATTAAATGGTATTTTAGAAGTTTCTGGCGATAGCCAGTCCCTGCCAATGCCATGCTTATCTGACGTAAACATATGGAAATTTTGCAACTCAATTTAAACAAAATAAGACAAAATTATATAAAATAAAAAAACAAATAACTTAATTACGATGATTTTTTTTTTTTTTGTGAAATGACTTAATTACGATGATATTAATGATCATTTTATGTGCAATTGTATGTATATAAAAGGCCACATCCTCGCCGACAACATTTAAAATCAATTCATTAAAATTAAAATTTTAATATATATAATTACATTAAATAAATTATAAAGAGAGTTTTATTCTTTTTATAATTCTGTTTGAATTAAACTAAATTAATTAAAATTTAATAAAGTTAAAAAACCTTGAATTAGTTGCTAGCTACAATGGAGGAACAGGGAGAGCAAGAAAGGACAAGAAACATCTAGAGAACGTGGAGGCTTTAAAAAAAAATTAACATAGCGGACAAGAATCCACACCGCTGATGACATATCAAAATTAATTGAGCTTTTTTTCTCTTGTACAGTGGGAAAAAAACAGGAGTCGAATCCGAGTCATTTTAAGTGCTTTTTCAATGTCATTTTGGTCATTTGAACAAAAAAAAAATGTCATTTTGGTTAAGGGTGTAATTGAGCCGAGCCGAGCTTTGATTAAATTGGACTTAGTTCGTTTATAAAAGAACCAAGTTCGCTATCTTATATGGTGTTCGCAACTTGTTCGCGAGATTAAACGAGCTTAAAAAAATTTTAAAAAATACAAACTATAAATTAAAATTATATATTCAAAAATTAAAAATAAATTACAATATATTTAATAAAAAAATATGATTTTATTCTAATAATATATTTTTTAAAATATTTTTTACAATACAAATTTATATATTATATATTTAAAATCAAATTACTAAACATTAAAATTACGAGTTAACTCACGAGCTTCTATTCAAACTTTTTTGCCAGTTTCACGAGTCGAGTTTTGTATAACTTGAGCTCCGCTCGTTTATTAAACAAGTTTCAGTATACGAGTTCGAACGAACTTTTATCGAGCTGAGCACTGAGCTGCTAGTGAACAGCTCGGCTCGTTTACACCTCTAATTTTGATCAATAAATTAGGGTTCACCGGCATAAAAATTAATTAGGCTAACGTTTTAAAGTTTGTATTTTGTAATTTGTTATACATGTATTTATAATAGACAATTTTTATTTATTTCAAATATATTATACATGCATAATAGGTAAATTTATGATATATATTTAAAAATAAATGTAAAATATTTAAAGTAAATAATTTTTTATAAAATTATATTTATATATATTTTTGAACTATATTAAATATAAAATTAATTTGTTAGTGAGGAGTAATCAAGTATTAACTGTTATGTAAGAGTATCCTAAAATATAGAGTTCGAATTTGTCATCGTCAATTTAAAAAGAAAAAATTATTTCTATTTTACAATTTATTGATGTTTAGATCATATGACCTCTCTATTAATAAAAAATAAAAAATTTATTTATTTACATTGTATTAACGTTGTTTCGATAAAAATATAAGTATAAAATCTCTAATTAACCTTAAATATCATTACAAAAAAATTTAATATAATCATTTTTTTAAAACAAATTTAATATAATTTTTTTTTTTAACAAAAAAATTTAATATGATCTTTTTTTTTGAACAACAATTTAATATGATCTTATAAGCCAACTTTTGTCACCTGTGACGGTACTTTACTTTAAGCTTAGCTCTACACACCCTTTGAAGGTTCCATATGCGTCTGAAAATTTTCTATATAAGCGAAGTGGCCCTCTCCCCTCTTGCCTTCATCACCTAGAAAAATCTAACCACAAACACCAAATCCTTCTTCTCTGCTACACCAAACAAAACTTTTGATCTCTCCAATGGCGCCTCCAAGCCTAAGCAAGAATGTTGTAGATGCAATGGACTTGGCTGATGGCCAGTCATTATCAATAACTCTACAAGGATCAACTTTTCTTGCTAATGGCCATCCAATTCTTACTCATGTCCCCGTCAATATTATTTCCACTCCATCACCATTTCTTTTTTCAAACAAGACCAAGAACATGGTTGGTTGCTTTGTTGGGTTTGACTCTGACGAACGCAGGAGCCACCATGTTATGCCTATTGGCAAACTCACTGGCATTAGATTCACCAGTATATTCAGGTTCAAGGTCTGGTGGACTACCCACTGGACTGGCAATAGTGGAAAAGACGTAGAACACGAGACTCAGATGTTGATTTTGGACAAAAATGACTTGGGCCGCCCTTATGTTCTTCTACTTCCACTCCTTGAAGGGTCCTTCAGGGCTTCTCTTCAGCCTGGGGTTGATGATTACGTGAACATCTGTGTAGAAAGTGGGTCCACAAAAGTACGCGGGTCCAGCTTCAGGAGTTGCCTGTACACCCACGTCGGTGATGATCCATATGCCCTTGTTAAGGACGCAATGAAGGTGATAAGGGTACATTTAGGTACCTTTAAGCTTCTTGAAGAGAAAACTGCACCAGATATAATAGACAAATTTGGCTGGTGCACCTGGGATGCATTTTACCTTAATGTACATCCTAAAGGTGTATGGGAAGGGGTGAAGGGCCTAGTAGAAGGTGGGTGCCCTCCAGGTTTAGTCCTTATTGACAATGGGTGGCAGTCCATATGTCATGATGATGACCCCATCACAGACCAAGAAGGCATGAACAGAAGAGCAGCTGGAGAGCAAATGCCTTGCAGATTAATTAAATTCGAAGAGAATTACAAATTTAGAGACTATGAGAGTCCTTCTGCTGGCAAAGGCATGGGTGCCTTTATCAAGGACCTTAAAGAAGAGTTTAAGAGCATAGAGCATGTGTATGTTTGGCATGCTCTTTGTGGGTATTGGGGTGGAATTAGGCCTAGTGTCCCTGGCATGCCTCCAGCTAAACTCATTAAACCTAAATTATCACAGGGCTTACAAATGACTATGGAAGATCTTGCGGTGGATAAGATTGTGAATAATGGAGTAGGATTGGTGTCCCCAGAGCTGGTCCATAAGATGTACGAAGGACTGCACTCTCACCTTGAATCAGTGGGGATTGATGGTGTCAAGGTTGATGTGATTCACGTAAGTTCTAGTCCACTCCTCTATTATTTTTTTTTTGTTAGAAATTAAATTGACCAATAATTTTAAGGACAATGATACATGTCGCGGGTCACGACCTGCTATAAATTACTTGTTTAGTTCTTGAAAAATTACTTATTTTTTCCTATAAAAAATAAAAAAAATTTATATTTTCTTTTATGTCCTCGATATAGGAGGAGTCATTAAATAAAAGGGGTGATTTTGAGATTTTCATTTTGCGATTTTACTCCTCCTGTCGGGATTCGTGACAAGAAACATTATCCTAACTTTAATTTTTGTAGATGTAGATAAGGTAGTGGGCCTGACCACTAAATGGAATCAAATGCAAAGAAAATATTGCTATATGGTTACTACATACATTAAAATGTGTAATTTGTTGTTGGTTCTATCAAAAAAATTTGACAAACACTGTACACCGCATGGACCGTTTTCTAAATCCATTTGCTGCAATGAAATGGGCTTCTTATTGCAGTTGTTAGAAATGCTATCTGAGGAATATGGTGGCAGGGTTGAGCTCGCTAAAGCTTATTACAAAGCACTAACTGCTTCAGTAAGGAAACATTTCAAAGGGAATGGTGTAATTGCTAGCATGGAGCATTGCAATGACTTCATGTTCCTTGGAACAGATGCAATAGCACTTGGGAGAGTTGGTATGCCCCTTCAAATTTTCATTACAATTAGCATTTTCCAGAAACAAAAGATACGATAAAAGTTAGGCCCTATTTTATTTTTTGAATTGCAGGGGATGATTTTTGGTGCACTGACCCATCAGGAGACCCAAATGGGACATATTGGCTGCAAGGATCTCACCTGGTGCACTGTGCCTACAATAGCTTATGGATGGGAAATTTCATACACCCAGATTGGGATATGTTCCAATCTACTGATCCTTGTGCTGAATTTCATGCTGCCTCAAGGGCCATCTCTGGTGGACCAACTTACGTAAGCGACTGTGTTGGCAAGCACAACTTCAAGTTGCTCAGAAGACTAGTATTGCCTGATGGCTCTATTTTACGCTGCCAGCATTATGCACTTCCTACCAAAGATTGCCTATTTGAAGACCCATTACATGATGGCAAAACTATGCTCAAAATTTGGAACCTTAACAAAGTAAGAAACTTCTTCAATAAGTAGCACGTAGACACTGAATCATGTTACTTTCAAGAACAACATTTGTTTCCTTTTGGATTTTTGACAGTACACTGCAGTTCTTGGTCTCTTCAATTGTCAAGGAGGAGGCTGGTGTCCAGAGTTCAGGAGAAACAAAAGCGCAAACCAATTTTCGCTTCCAGTGAGCTGCTTGGCAAGTCCTCAAGATATTGAATGGAACAATGGAAAGAGCCCGATATCTATCAAAGGAGTGAACATATTTGCGGTTTATATGCTGCAAGAAAAGAAACTTAAGCTCCTTAAATCATCAGACAGCTTAGAAATTTCACTTGAACCCTTTAATTATGAGTTGCTTATTGTTTCACCTGTCACATTGTTACCAAGAAAATTAATCCAGTTTGCTCCTATTGGACTAGTAAACATGCTTAATTCAGGTGGCGCAATCCAGTCTCTAGCCATTGATGATCATAAAAATATGGTAAAAGTTGGGGTTAAGGGGAGAGGAGAAATGAAGGCGTTTGCATCAGAAAAACCAATGGCTTGCAAGATTGATGATGTAGATGTTGAGTTTAGGTACGATGATCAAATGGTGACGATTCAAGTTCCATGGCCTAATTCTTCAAGATTGTCTGTAATCGAGTGCTTATTTTAAATGTGTCAAAAGATGGAGAACTCGAAAATGAAAAGCTGAAGCTTAGCCGGTTTTTGAGCCCTTTTCAGTTTCGTTCCTCCGTAGAGATACATAAAGTTCAACATGGAAAAAGAAACCTGAAATGTAATACATGGTTTAGAATTACATCTGAATTGTAATAATTCTTCAAGATTGTCTTAATTACATCTGCAATGCAATGCTAAAGACGCTCTAGTACCTTAATTAAAGAGATCATCATTGTTATTGTTCAAAGTCAAATCATCCATAGTCTTCTGCAAGCTTCGAGACAACTTTTAATTATAAATTGAACAATATACCCAAGAATGGAATTTGGTTTTGTCCCATCAGAGCTGGCTTCTGAGTTGTATGATGGGCTTCACTCTCATCTTGCATCAGTTCGGACTAATGGTGTCAAGATAGATGCAGTTCATGTAAGCTTGACCCCATCCCCATATTCTTGACCCTATAATCAATTTTTTTTTTTTTAGTTGTTCTTGAATGATATTTTTTTAGCATAATTTTATTTTGGTGCAGTTGCTAGGGATGGTATCAGAGGAATAAGGAGGGCAAGTGGAAATTGCCAAAGCTTGTTACAAGGCACTAAGTGGTTCATGAGAAAACATCTCAATAGAAATGGTGTTATCGCTAGTTTGGCGCAGGGCAATGATCTCATGTTCCTGGGAACAGAGGCCATTTCACTTGGACGTATTGATATGTTTTGTCTTGAAAATCCTGATATTACTAACACAGTTTACCGTTTCTCACATTCATGTATGAGTTGTTTTGTAGTTCAGATGTTATGATTAATTTTTTTAATGTAATTTTGCATATTTTATCTGTTTCGGAATATTGACACCTAATTATTTCTTTCCAAATGAGATTTTTTTTTTGGCTGGAAAAGGAGGAAACAGCCCAAACAAACTACAACTGCACTAATCTACTATAACCAATACCTACTTCATCAAGGGATAACCACGTATGCAAACCAGCAGGGGGTTGCTGAAACCGGTGGATACCCGGAGCCAACTTTGTAGCGTGTTCAGCCATAAAATCCGCAGCAAAATTTGCTTCTTTCTAGATATGCTTAAAATTCACCTCCCAATCACGATGCAGCAATTCCTGAATAGATAACACCGGTTGGGCATGTCTGTGGCACTTGTATGCTTGCTTTTGGACAAGCTTAAAAGGCACAACTACTGTCTGATTCCAATTCCACACTTCTATACCCAAGTTCCCAAGCCAAGTTAAGCCCTTCCCAAATTCCCCACGATTCAGCCGCAGTGATAGAACACAACCCAATATGAACAGAAAATCCAGAGACCCACTTTCCGCAACAATTCCTTATTACACCACCCGCCATTGCTTTACCTGTGCTGCTACTATAAGCTCCGTATGTGTTAACCTTAATCCATCCCTGTTTTGACGGAATCCAACTAATCATGCACTGTGTCATCAAATGGCGTTGCTCACTAATCTGCTCGACCCTTGCTAAACTGACTTGGATTTCACGAGCTCTATGCAGAACATCATCAGCTTTATTCACCGTGACAGGATCCATGTTAAAAATAGCACAATTTCTTCAATGTCACATTCTCCAAACAGCTACCCCAAAGATATGTTGGTTTCCATGATTGACACACGCATTGAAAATTAAAATTTTTAATTATGAAACCCTCACAGGATCAATGTAATTCAAATAAATTGATTGAGAGGGATTTCAAATACTCACCAAAATGATTTCTAGGCAATAAAGTTGAAAGTAAGAGAGGAGATTCACGTGACACCCTACCTCAAGGTTTTCGTATAGATCATGTCGAATCAAGGGCCGCCAATAAAACCACAACCTCTACCATTGGTGTGCTAGCACTTTTTTAACGACAACTCTTTGTTTCTTTTCTCTCTATGTGTATTTCTCCTTTTCTCAAAAGATGTAGAAGAAGAAGGAGGAGAATGGGAGATTATGACCCCTAGCAAGACATTATGACTACCTAAGTTATGTGAAGACCGATAATCCGATATAACCTAATACATAGGGTATATTATAGTCCTTTTGTCACGCGATATCTTGATTGAACATAAAACATGAATTATGTCATTCTTATATCATTCAATCATATTATTTCTCGATCCCAAGTAGACTGATACTGATAACTCTTTATCAACTCATTCCAGCATGATCATGCATTATTTCTCAGTCTAACTTTATTGAGGGGCCCACAAATATCTTCTCATCATAGATGAGGGATAAATTTCATTTCAATCACTCACATTCCTCACATAACTCATTCTATATCCAACCATAACCCGTTTTACCATCCGGTTAAAGATGATGTAAGAATGTGTCAAAATACATATTTTTTATGTAGGAAACCATGGTGATTTTAGGTCAGACGACTGAAATAATACTACTGTGATGAGAATCACTTATGACAAGTATCCATGTAGTATTCTCATAGTGAGTCGATCCAGTACATCATTTCTTTAAATATGTACCTATGAGTTTGACTTATATCTCATATACATGATCAATAAAATATAATCATCAATCAACCTCATACTAGTCTTTATTCATTGTCGTTCCTTCAACAATGATCGATTAGGGATAATTTAGAATAAAATTCAAGTATAAACTAAGAGTTTTACTATCAAGTCACATACTTAATGATATTAGGTAGAATTAACTATTCAAGGAACTGATTAGAATTCCAGCAATAATAAAAATGTCTTTTTATTAATAAAATAGAAATATGAAAAAGTTAAAGTATTACCATTACATAATTGGTCTAGGGCATATCACTAACAAGATATAGTTCCATAGAACCCCAAGCCCCTCCTCGCGATTGTAAAGCAAATTAGAGAGCAGCCACTGATGCAAATTCATAGTGAAGAACACATCATCCCTCTCCCTTCTACTTAAGGATCTCTATATATCCTTAGAGATAGGACAATCTCTTACAGCATGCAATGTCGACTCATTAGCCATACCACACCTCTCACAAATACTGGAAGTTGTCAGATGTCTCCAAATTTGCTCTCCATTGGTAAGCAGACGCTCTTTAGTAGCAAGCCACAAGGTAGTTCTCACACATTGAGGACCTGGCCACTTCCAAATCACCTTCCAAATTCTATTATTGCCCCTAGAATTTCCTCCAGTAAGCTGCTCATACGCTGATTTAGTAGAAAACAAACCGAATGGAGACGGTCTCCAGTAAACCCCATCAACATTACTTGTCTCCGTATTTAGAGGTAAGTGAGTTGCCAGTAGTAAAAGAACTTGTTGCGGCAGCAAATGAGCAAATATGTTCCACTTTCAGCCTGACTGAAGATCCCCAAACTAATCAACAATGAGATCACTCTAGCAAGAAAGCACTTCATGAATGGCTACACTGACCAATGATTCATCCAGAAGCCAATAATCCTTCCAAAATGTCACTTTTGCTCAATTACCAATTACCCATCGGCACCCTCTCAACACTTAATCCCAAATTTTGCAAATTGAATGCCATATCACTGACCTAAGAGATTCTAGCTTTGCTTCAATATCAATTCCATATTTTGCTATGATCACCTTCACCCAAAGCTTCTCAGGATGTTCCATTAAAGCCCAACCTAGCTTCACAAGTAAAGCATCGTTCATCTCCCTTAGCTTTCGTAAACCAATACCAGCATGCTCTTTTGGAGAATATAAATTATCCCAATTCACCAAACTCACTTTTCGCTCATTCGTTTGGCTTCCCCATATGAACTTTTGACACTAACCTTTTATTTGATTACAGATACCACCTGGCAACTTGGTGGTTTGCATGGTAAACACTGGAATTACTGAAATCACTGACTTTGCAAGTGTAATTATGCCCGCAAGTGAGAGAGAACTAACTTTCTACCTAGCAAGCCTATTTTGAACCTTCTCTACTACTTCATTATATGTGTTCATGGTAATTCTGCCATGAATAATCGGAACTCCCAAGTACATCCCTAGATTCATAGTTCTAGGAATGCCCATCTGCCTTGACAACTCTGTTGCTACTTTGTTTGTTACATTTTTGGAGAAGTACACCCGCGATTTTGATAAATTCACTACTTGTCCTTAGCTATTACAAAAGCTTGATATAACAGCCTTCATGACTTCCACTTGCCTCGAAGATGCTTTGCCCAACAATAATAAGTTGTCAACAAAAAAAAGATACGATAATGGAGGACCTTTCCAACTTAACTTCACATGTCTCCAAATTTCATTCTCCACTAGGTTCTTAATTTTCTGGGTCAATCGTTCTATGCACATCATAAACAAATACAGCGATATGGGATCTCCTTGGCGAATCCCCTGACAAGGTTGAAAAGCTTGAGTTCTTTCACCATTCCAAAGAATCTTCATTTTTGGGGTAGTAATGCACTTCATTATTATATCCACCAAATAATGAGGAATTCTCACATCATTTAATGTGTCAAAAATAGAGTCCCAAGAGAGCATATCATATGCTTTTGTGAGATCAATTTTAATAGTCATTACACCATTGTTACCCTTCTTCTTCCTCATAGAGTGTATGATCTCCTGTGCAAGAATAATATTGTCTATTATATTTTGGCCAGTAACAAAAATTCTTCTCTTTTTGTTGAAAATATTACCGAAGCAGTTCTTATTCCAGGGCTTCGCTGCCTCCCGGAATTTATTGCCCGCCTCCAAATAGTTCACCTCATTATCCCAGCTATTTCTCATAAAACTATTGAATTCTGCATGGGTGATCCAAGCAGCTTGAAACTAAACGGCCTATGAGGAGAACCTATAGCCAAAGTTGGTTTTGTCCTAAGCAATAAGGGTCTGTGATCTGACTGGATTTTTGGCAAATGAGTAACTAGAGAGTCTGGGCAATTCTAAAGCCACTGTTCATTGTAAATAATTTTATATGGTCATTTCATCAATAAACCCCTTGCCTATTTGAACTGAGGCACAGTGTATTTCAAATCGCATATCCTGACTTTATGGAACCAGCCTTTAAACAGCTTGCAAAATCCCAAAGCCTTTTAAACCCCATCCTTATAGTTAGAACCGCTCAAGGTGGCATTGAAATCACCTCCAAAAGCCCAAGCACCATTTGCCTGCATCGCTAGCCTTTTTAAATTTCTCCATAAACCTCTTTTGATCATTGAGTCCGGGCTCCCATAAACAAAAGTCATATAGCAGCTCATACAGATCCCTTTCTTCACCCTTGTATGAATGTACTGCCAATTATTCTCAAGTATAATTACATTCACATTCGAGTTCCAAAGCACCCATATCCTGCCAGAGAAACCTTTAGCTTCAATTCTATGAGACCGTACAAAGCCACTTTTTCTTATAAAAGCATTTACCTTATACCAACTAATCCGAGTTTCCATCAAAGCCATCATGTCTGGTTTATTTATTCTTACCAACTCCTTATAACTCCTTTGAAAAGAGGGAGATATTACTCCCTGGAAATTCAAAAACACAATTGACAAATCCATAACCTTTTAAGTTGAAAAAAACACGGCTAATCTGCCATCAATTTTACATCTCTTTAGCAGGGACATAGGTGTCCATGCTATTCTTCTCACCATCTGACTCCAGTTCATCCTACATAAGCTCATCATCAGGCTCATCTGGTTCTTCTCCACTATCTTCCAGTTCCTCTTCAGGAGAAATTCCTGAATATTTATGTTCTTTTCCTGTCCTCCCTCGTTCTACTTTGGTGCTATTGATTATCAACTTCGTCTTACTTGTGGAACCTGTACTATTTTTATTGATAAGGTCCAACACCACTACCATGTGCATATTTGGGTCTAGAACTCTAAAGCTGTTAGGCCTTTGTAGCATTTTGCCAGGCTTGGATTTTTGTAGCCTGTTCCATAATTCCTAACCTCCCCATTTTATTTCAGGTTGATGAGTCCATCCCTTTGAGGCCCACTTCTCCTAGGCTCAGCTTACTTCTTTCTTCTTACAGGCTCCCAATTCCTTTCATTATCTTTCTCCACAATGTTAAACTCTTCATCATTGCCTAATTCTTTGTCATTTTCCTCTATCAGAATCACGAATTTTGACCACCTTGCACTTTTCTATTCAGGTAAGCAGATTTCATTCCTTTATCTTTGTTAGATTCCTTTTTTTTCCAAACTCTTTCTTTTCTAGTTACTATCATCCATGGCCCAAAATTAGGGTTTGTATCATTTTTCTCTATAGCCACCATCTCAGTGCTATCTCCATTGACATATGAGCTTCTAAATTAGCATTTTCATATATTTTTGTTGGACAGATTCTACTCATATGGCCATACTTGCCACAAAGAAAGTAAATTCGTGGCAAACATTCATATTCCACATTGTGGAGTTTACCATCTAGATAAGACTGTGACACTAAAGAGATATCAAGGTTTAGTTCAATGGCAAGCCTCGCAAACTTCCCACACTTTGCCGCCTCTATGTTATAGTCAATACGAACCACCTTGCCAATCATGTTACTAATCAACCTCAGTACTTTTTTATAATAATATTGTAATGGCATTCCTAGAATGCAAATCCATACTACCACCGACTTTATTTCATCCTCCTGGCAATTGAATTATGGTGACCATGATTGAACAACTAGATAATGTCCAAGTATAATCCATGGACCATCTATCAGTGCATATTAGGCATCGAGTACGTTGTTAAACTTCACAAGAAAATAGTCATTCTCTAAATCAATAACATTAAACCCTTTGGTAGAAGACCACATTTTCTCAAGTTTGTCGCATAGTATCTTTTATCTGATAGTTCTCGCCAACAATTTCACAACTATAGTATTCTCCCATGGCTTTCCCAGTGCTGCATGAACTCTTTGTGAAAAGCAAATTGAAGGAATATTATCCTCCATGTTTACCACCACATCTTCATCGTTTATTTCAATATCAATATCCTATTATTCGAAAACATTTTCCTCTATCCGACTACTCTGCAAGAGTTTGTCTCTAAATGACAGACCCATTAGCATACCCAACGATGTATCGCCATCCTCTCCTTGTTCCCGAAATCGGGCTTTTTTAGTCGATCGATCCTCCTCATCAGCCGGAGGAGGTGGTTCTTTTTTGTGTCTTGTAGAGAGCATT
The DNA here is from genome assembly GCA_949634005.1 of Mallotus japonicus. NCBI lineage: Eukaryota > Viridiplantae > Streptophyta > Magnoliopsida > Malpighiales > Euphorbiaceae > Mallotus > Mallotus japonicus. The sequence continues at coordinate 33,161 of CATIWK010123126.1, forward strand.
CTCTTTTCATATTTTGCAATACTTTATCAATTTTCTGGAAAACAAAATAAATAATTAATACATTAAACTAACAAACAAATATCAATAAAACAACAAGTAACAACATCCGTTTGTACAAATGATAAATAATTTAGATTATTTAAATTCCACAAAATTTTATGGAATTCATTTACAAATTCAAGTGAATATATTTGATTAAAATGAAAACTTTGTAAAATTCATTTGCAATTTTAACTTCTTAATTTTGTGGAATTATTTAACACTAAATCTATTTTTTAAATACTACAATTGCCCTCGACGTGGTAAAAGTAAAAAACAAGATAATTTGTTTTTATTTCAAGTAAAAGAGCTACAAATCTTTAAAAAATGTAATTTAAGTTGTATTCTTTTGACTTTTGGTTACATATTTACTTTTGCAAGGATCAAAAGGAAATTCTTTAACTTTAAAGGTGGGTAACGTGTGAGTTTAAGTGGGGGTAATAAATTAAAATAATAACAATAAAATAGAACTCATATGAACCAATTATAAAATGACAAGTAGGGGTAATTGCCCCCACTTGCCCTTAACTACATTCGCCACTGATTGAACCAAATAAGGGGTAAGTCTAAAAAAAAGAAATAGTTGTTGAAGAAATTTTATTCTTTTTATAAGTCCACATAACTCAAAATTTAAAATAGTTAAAGCACTTATTGCTACTAAATATTCATTAGATAAAAAAAAAGTACAATAAAAATAAATTGTGGTTAGGTACTTTTTTATTTAAAGGATTATGGTATTTTTCATAATATTTAAGGGTTTGTAGTTTAATTTTATTTGCATTTTGGTACCTTACTCAGTAATAATGTTAAAAATATATGATATAATGTTAAAATAATATGAATTTTTAATAGTAAAATTATTTACTAAATAATATAGCATTCAACTAACTAAAATAAATTCACAATAAATAAAAATAAGATGTATTTTTAATTTTATTATGAATGAAAAGAAATAATTTTAAAAATAAATTTGTAATATTTTTAAAAGTCATGTGTTAAATTTATATAATATGTCATGTGTTATAATTTTTAAATACATACAATTTTTAAATAATATATATATATATATATATATATTAAATATTGAGCTCTAAAGTCATTAAATAAAAATTTTAACAAGTGTCTATCTTTATATTTAAGTATTCACCCAAAAAACTAATGTGTCAAACCATTAAAAATCATAATTTTTATTATTAATAAAATATTTATTATAGTTTTTTAGTATTATTTTTTTAACTAAAACACTAATATAAATATTCCAACACTACTCAAATTCTAAAAATATTTATATAATACGTATTTTCGATGGCTGCTTCTCACCCTAATCATCGCTTCCATAGCCTTCCCGATTTCGATCAAAACCAAGTTTCTCAATTTATAACCTTCATTTTCTAACGACTCAATTCATTATTTATTTCTTCCCTAAACTGTGGTCTTCAGTTATGATATAACCTATCTTCAACCTTCTCTGTTTACAAGATTTTATGGGTATTTTTATGTTGTATTTTTTTATATATAATTGATTTATTCAGATTTATATACTTGATTTTTTTTTGTTATTTTATTATGTGGAATTTTGTGCGCATGGATGTGGTTTTTTATACTGTTTTATGTTACAGTACTGTCAAATGTAAGATTATATACAACTTGTGATTATTTTTCCTAATTTTTTTCGTTTTTCATTTGTGGCAGAACTGAAATTATATTGATCAATGCATATTTTATTTTCTCTGTTGAATATAGCTTTTCAAGTAGATGGCCTACTACTACAGTTATGCATCTTGATTAGTTTATTTATGAATGCATGTTTTTGTAGCAGCTCTTGATATTGCACACAGTTCTATTTATGACAAGTCCTTTACCATATATATTTTTTCTAAATCGTGCATCTTGTAGTCCAAGGCATCGTATGTCTCATTTTATTTGCATAGGTTTTCTGTTTCTTTAAAATGTATTGAGTCATAAGCTTTTTTTCGCGGTGGGGAGAGGGTTATCAAAAGCATGATTTACCTGTATTAGAATTTATTTATTTATTTATTTTTTTTGCATTGTCTTATCTTTTGCTTCTTTCAGGATGAGTCAACTCTAATTTGGCAATGAATGAATTGGTCCATTTTTAACGTGCTTTTGTAAAAGACAATTACAAATTGCCTTAATTATTATTTCATTGAATACAGTTGCAATTTAAACTTTTAGTTTGATAAAGTATATTCCATTCATCAACTGACTATAGGAAGTTGTTTATTTAATTTGTATTGATAAACAAAATGGCTATGTTTTGTTAAAATTAGAGCATGGCTTGTAAATGACACTTCATTGGTACATGTTTTTACATTGTTGTATATGGTATCAGACCAATCAAATACAAACTGTATGATATACAGGCAAGATGTGAATGTGCATATATTTTTTTTAAAATAAATAATTTAGTTTTTAAAAATTACTTAATAATTTATAAATTATATTTTATTAATATTATTTAATTAGCATTTACTCCTAAATGCTTATGTGTTGAATTATTAAAATTCACAATATTTTTTTATAATAAATATAAAAATTCCTTATTTTAAATTTCTATTTCATCTAAAATGCTATAATTATATTATAATTATACATGTTCAACTTTACTTTTAATACTACTTTATCTTTGTTGACTATTTTTGCTTTTAATCTCGGTTATAATAAAATAACATTAAAAACAATTAGAAGCAGAGCTTATGTTTTAGATCGTCAATAAGATTGAAGACAACAAATGTCGACTTGATTAAAAATAAGGAATGTATGAAATCTTTCAAGGTATAATTAACATCACTCTAATTCATATCAACATTTTTATTTACAAATAAAACATTCTAAGGCCTTTTTTTTTTTTGTCAGATCCTTATTTCATAACGAGAAGAAGTTGCAAATAAATTTGCAAGAAAAATGAAGAAGGTCATTAGAAGTACAAGTTGCAATACTCAACAAATAAAGGTTATATTAATATAAAATACGAAAGATGCATCATTTTTTTTTCGAACAATAACATATGCATTAACTAAGAAAAGAAATTACAAGCTTGATCTTCAGCTAGTAAAGAAAGATGCATCGTTGATGTACAAATATTTATCACTATATTTTACTATTATATAACTTATATTTGTTTAGCTATTTCAAATTTTTATTATTAGATTATTTAAAAATATTTATAATACATATTTTATATTTTTCAATTTTGGTTTGTTATTTATTATCTTTAAATCAAATATATAAACTTGCAATATACAAATGAAAAAATATATTAAAAAATAATAAAATACAACCCGTGCGTTGCGCGGGTTCACGACCAATTTAAATATAAGTTATGGTTTTGTAAGACATTACACTACTACT
>CATIWK010123164.1:0-13631 GCA_949634005.1 Mallotus japonicus
AAATGGAGCGAAAAAATAATGAATAGGTTATCTAGTGAAATTCCCTCTAAAAATTTTTACTCCAAAATTTTTTCCTTATTAAAACAAAATGACAATAATTAAAGGGTACAATTAGTTTTGTCCATATTTTGAGTCAAAATAGCTTTGAACTAAAGCTAAACCTACTCTGAATTCATTCCCGCATAAAACATTAAAAGAAAAAAAGGATGAAAAAATTAATAATCAAACAAAATTTAATTTTTAAAACATTAGTATTATTTAAGAATCAGTTTTTATATTAAAAGAAAAAAAGATTAAAAAATTACTTACAGAAAGTCCTTTATTTTTTATGGGTACAATTATATTGTTTAATGTTAGAAAAAAGAGAATTACGTTCAAGAGAAAAAAAAAAAGACAATTTAAATTGAAATTGCTACTATTCGTTAAAACCTATCAATCAAAAATTAATTAAAAAACGACCCCAATTAATAATATTCTTCCCTTTAGTTGTCCTTTACTTGGAGGATTGTAATCTTTGCAAGGTAGAATTTAGATGTGGAATATCAATATCATTTTAATTAGAGACATTAAATGTGTAATCTTTAAAGTTATTTTTGAAATTTATTTTAATTATATAATTATATATTATTACAAATCAAATATAATGATATGTTTAACTATATAATTACGATTAATAATTATAATTAATTAAAAGGTATAATCATGTGTAGATATAAATTATTATATTCAGAACACCTTTTTATTTGTTATTTTTTTAGAATAATTTTACTACGTAGTTTATTTTATAAAAATTAATTTAATAGTAAGTTTATAAAATGATATAATGTTAAGCACTATTAAATTATTTAAAAATAAAACGATGATTTAGTTGGAACTTTACAATTTAATTTTTAATTATTCAGTTAGAATTTTAAAATTAATATTTTTTCAAAAAATTAAAGATTCAATGGGTTGAAAATTTAAAATATAAGAATTAGAATATTTCAAAAAATTATAAAAATTTTAATAATTAATTATAAAAATTAATTATAATTAATTTTTTTTTGTAAAAATTGTAGCAACTCCTAAACTTTATTGTCTATCTCACAACTTTAAGCATCCTTATATACTGCAACTTGATTGCTCATCAAGCTTTACAAGAATGAGTCATACAACACCTTTAAGAATTTTCAAGAATTTCAAGAATTTCCTTAAGAATTTTCAAGAATTTCATCTGAGATGAATGAACACGCTTTCCTCCTTAAAAATTTTCAAGACCTGGAAAATATAAAAACAGAAAGTGCCACCGAATTTCTAAGCTGCTTACAAGAGGCGGTGTTATGGACCAGTTCTTTTCCAAGGAAATTTATGTATATATTAGATTTCATGAATTATAAAAATTTATATGGCTTATCACCTCGCATAGAACTATTCTCCTTCAATTAATGTTTCGGATTTGAAATATGGTTACCACTTGATTGCTTAGTCACTAACAATTGTTGAAAACTTTCATTGTCCCTGTAATCCTATCCGGATTAAATTAAATTAATAAATTTTAAATTTCACTAGTTAAAAAAATTGTATGGCTCATGCAACTATTAAAATTACAGAATAACTAAAATGAATCAATGAATTTATCTAAGTTAGGCTGATGGACGGATAAAATTATTTTTTTTCAGATTGTGCAGAAAATAAAATTATATATACAGACAGAGATGCACTTTTAGATAATTGACTGATTATTAGGGGATACACTATAAATTAACATTACATTTTGGTAAGAAGAAAATTAGAGCCGTGGCCGCAATACATTGTCTAAAATTATTATTATTATTATTATTTTTTATTCATTGGAACTAGAATTACATCCAATAAAAAAGAATGGAAAAACCAAAATTTGAGATAGTTTAAAGTTTAATTATTTTCATTATTAATAATAAATAAAATAAATTAAACTTTAATTATTCATATCTTTTAATATATGATCTTGAGTCTTAAATTTGATAGAATTTCAATACTTATTTTTTTTTTATGACTTATGCCTTGTTTGGTTCAGCTGTTTATAGCAATTAATAGCGGTTGCAGATAATTAATAAATGTTAGCTGACCAATATAAACTGTTTGGTAAAATTTTATTAGTTATTGTTGTTAGTATGTCAAATGACCATTAAAATTATAATTTATTTATAAATATAATGTTGTATACTTCTTATAACATTTCTTTTACATGCAATAAAAATAGTAGCAGTGATTGAAAATACATAAAAATTACTGAAAATAAAGACAAATAAAATAAGGCTAAAAGACATCCAAACGACATTCTCAAAAATAGAGCTAGATTCAATCTAAAATAATATCTAGAGGAGCTTATTTAATAGATCATATCACAAAAATTAAAATACTTGGAAATAAACAATTACATGTAAGGATTTAGATTACATCAACTAAAAAAAGAAAGGAAAAAACTAAAATTTGAGATAGTTCAATGTTTAATTATTTTCATTATTAATAATAGATTATTTAAATTAAAGTTTAATTATTTATATCTTTTAATATATGATATTGAGTCTTGAATTTGATAGAGACACCCCTATTTGACACTTGTACAGGTGGTGCAATTTTATGAAATTCCATCTTATCATCTAGGATTGACTTTAACTAACTTCATGCAATTTGAGTGGCTCACATGCATCATGATTTAAATAAATAATTTTTCAATTATCATTTATTTATTATTATTGTAGTGACATGTTTGAAATAATTTAATTAAAATAACAAATCAAAATATTTGATTGGTTTAAAAATAATTTTTGAAAAATTATATTTCTACAACATCATTTAATGTCATTTTTTAATTGCCAATTAGGTTTGTTCAATTAGTATTATGGATTATGAGAATTTTTGAAGGTTTTTAGTTTGAATCACAACAGCCGTATTTTTTTTTTTTTATCAATAACAGCCGTAATTCATATGCGAAAGTTTGTTATCTTTTATTGCCAATGATGAGAGAATGACTAGTCCATTTATATATAGTCCATTATACCTCTATTGAATTTTAAAAAATATATTTTTTTTGTTAATTAGCTTTTATAAATATTTATTTTTATATTTCAAACATTCTAAAACTATAAAAATATTTTTGTATTATAATTAAATAATCATATTTTGCAATTCTTTAAAATTATAATCTATTTTAGTTTCTATACATAAAATCCATCAAATTTGTATTATGGCAATAGAAAATTTATAAAAAAATAACAAAATTTCTTAATAAATTACTTATCATATTTTATAATAAAAATAAAATCAATTAAGCACCTTTTATAATTATTTTTAAGATAATTTAACAATATATTACAGAAGAATAAGTATATGATAAACTAAATTGACTATATCTATGATAACAAACACAACAAGGCAGCAATTTTAGGAGTATATCTTGAATTCTCACTCCATTATTAAACTTCAAATTTCAAATACAACAGTCAAAAGAAGAAGAAAGTTAAATGAAGTTAGGAAAAATAGCACAAATGAGGTCTGAACTTTTTAAATTCTTCTATTTTGGTGGTCAGACTTATTTTTTTGATGATTGAGTGTATGAACTCATTATTTTTGACTTAGACAGGTGCTTCTGATCAGCTACTGGTTGTCTGACTGATGAGTCAGCGGCAGCGGGACCCACTTCTCTCTGTCTCAACAGCCACTTCAGTGAGAAAATGAAATGACCAAAATAGCCTAAGAAAAAGCAAATTAGAAAGACAAAAATAACCTCATTAAATAAAGGAACAATGAGCAATAAATATACAAAAAATAATGGGGAAAAAGATTTTCTAAGTGTAAGCTGAAAAAAATTAGGTCTCTGTTCCGTTTCTACTGCCATTTTTCTAACTCCCACATTTGAGCAACCGATTGTTCATCCAAAAAAGAAAATGTCTTTCTTATGTAAATTTTGAAGATCTTGGATGCATTGAAGATATAGGTGATGGAAAAGCATAAAAGGTAAGATTTTGAAATGGGCTTATCATATGGGTTTAACTGATGTTGTTGAAGTTGTTGTTGGTTGCATGCACTCCCATTGATGCATGTTGTTTAAGTGCAATGCTTTGATTGGATCTCTATTTGTTTGTATTCGTTTTTTTTTTTTGCATTGTTAGTGAAAAAAGATTAATTTTTTTTTATATAAAGTTTACTGCATGTTGTTGTGTTGCAAGTTGTCTCTTTTCCTTGTTTATTATTAAAAGTTAGCTGTGATTTCCATGTTTGAATGGTTATAATATATATATATATATATATTTTTTACATTGACAGTGTTGGCAGTAATGTTGTTGAAGTGTTTTATGATGGTGTATTTGTGAGTGAAAAAAATGGTAAAGAGAAAAAATATTTAAATGGGAAGAAGGTACATTTTAAGGTGAATATTGAAAAAATTGATTCTTGTGAAGGTGTTATTGAGGCTTTAAAGGCATAATAAAGGGCAAGAAGTGTAATAAAGAGGTGGTCCAAATACATTTTAGGAAACCTCATTTTTCTCTAGCACATGGGCTGTTGCTTTTATATGAGGGGACCTTTCATAGCTTTTTAGGTTGTCTTAAAAAATCTGAAGGCAGAGTTGAGCTTTATGTGGAGCACAGTGTCATTTGTAACAGCAAAAAGTGAGGGAAGAATTTGATATATGTGACCTAACAGTGCAAGAAAGAGAAGGTCATAGTAATGAGGGTATTTTCGAGGGTCCTGAGCAACAAGAGAATGAGGGGGTGAGTAAGGCAGGAAATGGACAGGACTTAAATGTAGAATTAAGTGAGTTAGAACCTGATATTAATGAAGTTGTACCCAACCTTCCTTGACAGAGGAAGTAAATGCTATTTTAGGTTCTGTTCCAACAGTTAGGATAGATGATTATTTGGGGGATGATATACTCAGTCAAATAAGAGAAGAAGTCCTCAAAGGTGAAGATGTTCAATTAAACCAAAAACAAGTGGAAAGTGCAGAAAATAACGTGCATTTGAGCAATTTAGAAACTGGCAGAGATAAGAATGAAGAAGGTGATGGATTCAGTGATGAAGAAGACCCAAATTTGTTTATTGAAGAGGATCTGCTATCAGATAACGATGATGAAGAGTTAGTGGCTACAAGGGAAGCATTAAAGAAGGCAAGTAAAAAGAAGAAAAGATTTTCAAATGCTGCTAATGAAACTTGCAATCAGTCTAGAGGTCAAGGTATTGTAGAAGAACATTTACAAAATGAAGAAGCAGTTGCTACTGCTGCTGCAATTGTTAGAAGCAAATTAGAAAATTTGAGAGCTGATAATGAGGTTGAAGATGATAATAAAGAAGTAAGTTTTGACTCAGATAGGGGATATAGCTGTGTTAGCACAGATGCAGAAGATGGTGAGCATGCAGTAAGGATCAGGAGCAGGTTTCCAGCCTATAATCCTGCTTCTGATAAGGTAATCATATGCTTGGGTATGACATTTAGAAGCACAAAGGAGTTTAAGGAGGTGATGACCAGATATTCAATTCAGGAGAGGAGAGCAATAAGATTTGTTAGAAACACTTCAGACCAAACCAGAGTTGTCTGCCAGAAGCCAACCTGTCCTTAGGTAGTGTATACATCAAGAGATAATGTGACTCACCACTTTCAAATCAAGACATATTTTGAAGATCATACATATCCTGTTACATCAAAGAATAAGTGAGTGACTACAAAATGGTTGGCTGTAAATTATTTGTGCAAGTACAAGTGTATTCATGCTATGAGAATTATTGACTTGCATGATTTAGTGAAGGCGGATCTTAAGGTGGATCTCACCTTAACACAACTAAGAAGGGCGAAGCAATTAACATTAGCAAAGATAGAGGGAGATCTATTTGAGGAGTATGGAAGATTATGGGATTACATAGGGGAAATTCAAAGATCAAATCCAGGAACAACATGTGACTTAAGGGTTCACAGACCTATGCCTACAGAGATGCATGTGTTTGAAAGGTTATATATAAGTTTTGAATTCTTGAAAAAGGGATTTTTAGGAGGATGTAGAAAGATTTTAGGTTTGGATGGCGGCTTTCTGAAAGGGACCATTAGGGTGAGATCCTTGCAGCAGTTGGGAGAGATGGGAACAACCAGATGTTCCCAGTGGCATGGGCTGTTGTAACATGTGAAAACAGGGTTAACTGGAATTGGTTCATTGAGCTACTTACAAAAGACCTGCATATGGATAATGGAGCTGGCTGGACTCTTATTACTGACCAGTAAAAGGTATATTATATGTGCATTTACTTTAATTAAATGTTTAGTTTTTTATTCATTTTGTTAGAATTATTTCATTTAAGGTTAATGGTCAAGGATTACTTGATGCTGTTGGCAACTTGCTCCCTGAAGCAGAGCACAGATGCTGTGTTGGGCACTTGTGTGCCAACTGGAGGAAGAAGCACAAGCTGAGAGACTTGCAGCAACAGTTTTCGAAATGTGCAAAATCCAATAATATACCTGACTTTGAGGCAAACATGGAAGAAATAAAGAAAATGACAAGCACGGGGTTTGATGACATGTTGAGTTTGCATCCCAGGTATTGGTGTAGAGCCTATTTTAATAAAAATATAAAATGTGACATTGTGGATAATAATTTGATAGAGTCTTTTAATGGAAAATAGTTGAGTTCCGGGACAAAAACATATACACAATGCTGGATGGAATTAGAAAATGGTTATGAACAGATTGAGAGAGAATAGTGATAAATGTGAGAAGTGGGTGAATGACTTTGGTCCTAAAATTAGGAAGAAGCTCTATGATAACTGTATTGAGAGTACAAATTGTAATATATTGTGGAATGGTCATCATGGATTTGAGGTGGGTTGGAAAGGTGACACTTATGTTGTTGATCTAAAGAAAGGAACTTGTCTTTGTCGAGTGTGGGAGTTGACAGGAATTCCATGTCAACATGCCATTTGTGCTATTCATCATATTGATAAAAATCCTAAAGACTATATTCACGAGTGGTTCAAAAAGGCAGCCTATCGAGAGATGTATTCATACATGATGGAAGGTTTAAATAGCAAAAGGTTTTGGGAAAAAAGAGTCATTGATCCACCACAGCCACCTCCAGATTGCAGGATGCCTGAGAGGCCTGCAAAGAATAGAAGAAAGGAGGAAGGAGAGCTTAGAAGGAGTGGAATTAAACTATCAAGAAAAGGAAGAAATATGACTTGCCAAATTTATTTCCAGATTGGGCATAATAGGAAGACTTATCCTTATATGAAAAAGCAAAAAGGAAGTGCAAATTCAGCAACAAATTTAGAGAATGCATTTGATAATGAAAATCTAGCAAGACCAAGCAAATTATCTGTAAGTGTTCTTCATTTTTAGGTTCTTTTAGTTTTGATTGTTACCATGTATTTGTAAGAATAAGCAATATTTCTTGGATGTAGACTGTTGGGGGCAAAGGCAAGCAAGTCAGTGCCTCTGTAAGTCTTACTAAAGGCATTGTTCAACAGGTTAATTATTGCATTTGCTGGTATTATTTTGCATTTGTTCTTATGCACACTGTCAGCTTATAAGATTTTATTTCAGGATAATGATGTACATCATAATCTGAATTTAGGAGATTCATTTGAAGAACCATCACTGCCAAACACATTACATCTGCTCACAGAAACTAGTAAAGATTGTCAACGTTTTTATACAAAGAAGAACAAACCCCCTTATGCAGTTGCAACAACATCTGGTGGTTTGAGTCATAGGCAACCACCAAGAGGTTATGGCCTTTATACAGACCTAAGAACTTCAACTGCCATTCTTAATGTGAGAACTTTTTATTTTATTCTAAGCTGATGTATTAAGTTAGTGCATAATTTGATTTTATTTCTTTTTTGAATCCTTTTGTAGCCTCAAACACTAGGTGCAAGGATAATTGAACAAGGTGGCTGGCTTAGAACTGGAGAGGAACCTGAGCCAAGCTTTGTCACAGAAAAGCATGAAGGTTTCGATAAAAATGGCAAACACTTCATCACTTCAAGACAGCTGCAGGCTAAAAGAAACAAGAAACAAAAGGCAAAATCAGTTAAAAGGAAGTTGAATGAAGCTGGGTGCAATAAGAAGGATGATGATGGCATGAACAAAGGATGTAGGAAGAAATCAAAGAACATATATCCATACCATTAGGGATATTTATGAATTTGATGCTATCTTATTTGAACTTATTAGCATTTAACATATATTTTGTCAAGTATTCATACATTTGAATATCTGGTATTATGGCTACTTAAGATGGTCGATCATAGCAACTGAATATTTTGTATATTTTGCCTTCAGGATAAACAATGTATCCATGTGGAAAAACTCTTAAAATTTTTTATGTAATTTTGGTATTTGCTAAGTTTCATCTTCAACCAGAGCTACTAAATTTTAGTGCTGATGTATCCATCATTCTTGCTTAATTTTATATAGTGTTATTTTATCCAAGGATGTGGTATGTGCATTCAAGTTAAGCAGGTGTAGTGAAAATGTGGTGCTGCAAATCTTAACACTTCCTGGTTACCAACATCTGATGGATTTATATGCTCTTTTTCTTCATCAATTATTGCTAGTGACAGTGTTTAATAACAACTTCAAATCAGGTTCAAATGTGGTCCTGCATAACTTCTAAAATTTCAAGAACATATTAAACACATTTATTGCATTTGAACAAAAAAAAAAGAACAATTGAACAAACAAAGTGATGAATAGATTGACAAAATTAGGGCTTTCATTTAATCGACTACATTGAATACATTAGTGCAAAATGTACATATGATTTCAATTGCCCAGAATAATCTAAACTACAGCCACTAATGAACATATGATTTCAATTGCCTAGAATAATCTAAACTACAGCCCCACCCAAACTACTTTCATTTTCTAGATTCCCAACATTCACAACAAAACAAAACCATACACCTTTGAAATCATATGCCATTTGTTACCTATAGACAATGTGCTACAACTAACACAATCACCAGCATCCATAGAAATTTTTCTCTAGTTCTGCTCCTCTTCAACTGCATCTCCACCATCGACTTGCTTCTCAGAAGACCACAGATGATTCGTCTTGATCTATCGCATAATGGAGAATCAACCCATTCAAAGGTCCACTTGCATGAAGCTCTCTCGCATGACCAAAATCTTCTACGAGGATTTATTTGTGTCCATTACATCCTAATCATGTGTCGCTAACCACATGGGCATCTGATTTCAGCTTCCATTCTTCTTTTTTGTTGATTTCCCTTATCGTCGATGTCTACAAATTTTTCCAGTAACCTAGTTCTAATTTGTTGAGGAAGAGAAGAGTTTACGTTAGGAGAAGAAAGAATTTAAAAGAGATGATTTAGGGTTATTTTGGTCATTTATGTTTCTTGCATACATGGCAGCTGAAGTGGCTGTTGAGACAGAGAGAAGTAGGTCTCGCCGCCACTGACTCATCAGTCAGACAACCAGTAGCTGATCAGAAGCACCTGTCTGAGTAAAAAATAATGAGTTCATACACTCAATCATAAAAAAAAAATAAGTCTGACCACCAAAATAGAAGAATTTAAAAAGTCCAGACACCATTTGTGCAATTTTTCCATGAAGTTATAATGAGAAAATTGATGAGATCAGTTTTTTCAAAGATTGAAGGATATTCCATCACTTGACGATCTCAAAATTAAAATACCATCAACTATAGGCATGGACCAACGAGTATACAATTCACCTTCAATAGATGAAGTTGCACTGATCCTTTATAGTATCCTTTACTACATCAAAGGGAGAAAGTGATTGACATTAGGATATACAAAAGAGAAATAATCTAACTGAGGATGAATCATTTACGCAGGTAATATGTTTCATTTTAAAATTGCTATAATATTTCTAATTTTACCATGTACCAATTTAAATTTAAAACATTACCTTCTCCTTTAAATAATAAAGATTTCCAAAGACTACCCTCAAATTGCATATTTTTTTCATCATTTATTTTATTTTACATTAATATAACCAGAATTTGTGTTGTTATATTTTTTTTCATAATTTTTATCATTACATTTAATATTGTCAATATTTATTTTAATTATTTTTCATTAATTGCAAATACTTCAAAAAGCAAATGGTATACTCGAAAACATAATTCTAATGAGCTAGCTTTAACATCAATTGACAACATATTTAGAAAGGAGCAAGAATGTAACTACGTAATGATAAATGAAAAATCTAAATCCAATTACTTTATGATATAAAATATGCTTAATACATACGCAGCAAAAATCTGAATCCAATTACTTTATGATATAAAATAGGCTTAATACATACACAGCCCCCTCAACTTGATAATTTTTGTCACTTTAACACTTATACTTGCACTTTTGCCATGTAGATACCTCAACTCGCCAAAAAAAAGTGATTTATAAACCATTTTCTGCACATGTGGCAGAGGACGTGTAGTTAAATGCTAATGAGGGCGAGACATGAAAATTTTAACGCTACTCAGTGTATAGCGACTCTTTTCAAGTCTTTTTCTCCTTCTTCTTATTCTTCCCATCATATGCCATTTTTAGGTCTTCTTATTCTCCCCCATCATCTTCTTTTCTCATCAGTCATCTCCTTCTTCTTTTTTTTTCTTCTTCTTCTTCTTCTTCTTCTCATCAACGACTATTTATTTTGTTTATATTTTATTTTGAATTTGGCTAAGGGTACTCTATGAATGGCATCACAAAGGCAAATGGCTTCCCCATCATTTTTACAGTTGATAAACAAAGCATTTTCACATTAGATTGTGCATTAATTGAATGGATGGGAGATAGGTTGTACTGCATTAATCCACGTCGTCAATTATCGTGCAATCCCATATAAGGGCTTCACCTCTTATTCTTTGTACAACACAAACAAAGAAAGCAACACAACTATAATAATGGAGAAACTTGATAATGCCTATTATCACGAAGTCTTCCATTTCAATACTAAATAAATAAGAAACTTTCTTTGAATTATCAACCAAACCCATCAAATCCTCTACGCCATTGATCAAAAAGCCCCATCCTAAATTCATAGACTCTCTCTGCAAAAAAAAGGTCACTTAAATGAGGCCATAACAGCTCTTGAATCCATAGCTTAATATGGGTCGAAGGTTTCACCTAAAACCTTCATCAATTTACTGCAACATTGACTTTAATTCTCTTACTTTGGGCTGCAAGGTCCATGTGCTTGTTAACTTGGTTGAGAAAAAAAATCAGTTTATTGAGACTAAGCTAGTCAGCATGTATGCTAAATGTGGGTCTTTAAGCGATGCACGTAAACTGTTTGATGATATGCAGAAGAGAAACTTGTACTATTGGTCTGCAATGATCGGTGCGTGTTGTAAAGAGCAAAGTGTCGAAAAATAATATTGTTGATCTGAATATGGTTTTAATAACAATTTCATAGTTGTTCAGAGATCTCAGAGATTTTAGATTAATTTGTGAGAGATGATAAAAATTAGGGTTGATAATTTGGGATAAAAACTCACAAATGGTTCAATTTTCTTCCCTTTTTTTACTGTTAGTTACGTGGCTTTGGTTGTATTACGTTGCATCATAGTCAGCGCGAGGAAATAACACGTGCTTCATTTGTTGGATAACTATGCATAAAATGGTTTATAATAACTTTTTTGGCAAGTTGAGATGTCTAAATGGTAAAAGTATAAGTATAAGTACTGTCAAAGTGACAAAAATTACCAAGTTGAGGGGGCTGCGTATGTATTAAGCCTATAAAATAAGCATATGTTAATGAGTATTCTAATTTATAAGTAAATATATTGGTAAATATAGGTGTAGAAAAGGGAAGTTCGGGAAATGTTTTGTACCATGAGTACTATATTTACAAATTGCAAATTGGAGATGAAGAGCAATTAGTGCTTCATTTTGTTGAACGACTACTAATATACGATGTATATGTACATCAAACTTGAAACAACGAAACTTGACTTTTACATGTTGCAAGTTGTAACAATCATATATCATTTGAAAGGTATATGAAAGCCACAGAAGGAGCAGCCAAGTGGTAAATCATCTCTAAAGGCATCTTAAGGTGCATGGTTCAATTCTTGTTGTTGTCGATTTAAAAGGAAGAACTGCTCCCTGTTGTGCAGTCCATTAAAGTTTAGATTATATTATCTCCTTATTAACCAAAAAAAAAAAGTGTACAAAGGATTGTGAATTGTTTAAATGCTGGGGAGACAAGAGAAAACTATACTGGTAAAAAAATGCTCCTAGCTTCTTTTGTTTTCGGTTCTAGAGATAATCTTGATCAATGATTTTAGTAGCTTAGTGCAAATATCTTTTCATAACTATAATGTGTAATTCTAATTAGAAAGAAATAAAAAATGACATGAAACTGAGATAAACTACTAAATAACTTTCTTGTTACGATTTTTTAATTGCATTGACAAAACTCTTATAATTTGCAATTCATTAATCTGTATGTCCACTTAATAGCATTGTTTAGCCATAATTAAATTAATTATATGGTCTTTAGATAAATGTGACTGCAAACATGTCAATAGAAATTTTCACAAGGAGATATGTAAACTTCATAAAGAAAAATAACCAAAATCTCATTAAAAGTATTAAGAACTCCATGAATAAATATTCAAAAATTCTATTAAAAAATAAATAAAATAAAATGACATAAAACAAATAAAATAAAAAGAAATTATAAGGGACCACCACGATCTAAAAGACAATTGACGATGACTAAAAAAGATTTTGTTGAAGAACCAATAACCAGGAACAAAGAGAAAAAGGAGAAAAAAGAGAGGATTACTTTGAAGATTGATATCAAATAAAAAAAATTAAAAAAAATATAAATTTAGATGTGAAATCAGTTTAAAGTAAAATTTTAAAAATGTTATAAAAATAATGAATGTTGAAATGGTGAATGATACATCTAACTATTAATATACATCCACTAACAATAACACTAATAACTATTGATCAATTGGCTGCTATTCTTGTTTAAATGATATCATATGATTTAAGCATTAATGGATTATACAACATCTTAATCTCTATAATTTAATAAGAAAAAAAAAACTTTATAATTTTGAATCTTTCTAGCACCTTCTCCAATCTTTTGGACCAACAAAGAGAAGTTTAGGATCAATCAACCACTTAGCATCCAAAGTAAACTCTGCAGAATAAAACCCATTATTATAACTAGATCCCATTTCTTAATCTAAAACTCTATTGTCATCAGCAAATGAACTACCATCTATTGGCTTAAAATAAAGAATCAAAAGCCATTACTTTGAAGTATACTAAAAACAAAACTTAAAGCTCAAACTCACTCAATTTACAGAAGTCACAAACTAAAAATAGACATGCTCTATATATTAAATGTACCCAAAATCAAGCCTCCATATCCATAAAGATCAACATTTCCACATGTTCAAGAGAAAACAATTAATAAAACAACAAATCAGAAGAGCTAATAATGAAAAAGAATAATCAAAACAAGAAAAACCCTAATAAAGCTCTGTAAAGAAATAGTACTATTAAATCACTTTCTCGGATTAAATTAAATATTTTAATCAACAACAAGTGCTGAATGTATGTATGCAAACAAATATAATGTAAAAAAATATATTGAGATAATAAATAAATAAATAA
>CATIWK010123172.1:0-40951 GCA_949634005.1 Mallotus japonicus
AAAGAAATAAAAAAATAAGGATAAAATAAAAAGAAAAAAGGGAAAAAAATAATGAAGGAACAAAAAAAATACAAAAGGGAGTAAAAACGAAAACAATAAAAAGGGACACTCTTGAAAATAAAAAGGCACTCATGTAATTAATAAAAAAAGGGACATTTTGGTGAAAACTAAAGCTCAAAACTCGTACATTTATGTAATTTTCTCAAAAAAAAAAAAAAAAAAAAAGAATAAGGTTCTGAGATTTTTTTGCTGTTGTAAAGTAATTTTAATAAATTTATTTAATAATATTTGTCGAATTGTTAGTTATTGAGTAATTTAAGTGGTAAATTTTGCAGTATAATTTAGTTGATTTTAGTATGGTATTTCATATTTATATTTATATTTATATTTATATTTTTATGTTGGTGATTTTAATTGAATTATTTTTGTAACGTATTTTTCATTGTACATATTTTTATGGTCAAAGGGTCAAATTGGACCCTCAACTGTGCCTCCATGTTAACATTGGACCTTAAAGTTTTTTTTTTAATCCTAATAGAAACTTTTTTTTTTCTAAAACTGGATGATATTGAACCTTATCTTAAAAAATTCTTACAATTAAGTCCTATAAGTCAAATAAAATTTTAATTTGAATGGTTAACTAATAAAAAATTATTTAAATTAATAAATAAAATTGATAAATATTTCTCAAAAATATGTATCACATAATTATAAATTTTTAAAAAATTTAAACCTACATAATAATTTTTATTTTTTTTAAAAAAATTATCTTTTTCTTCAAAATTTATTTAAAATTTTCTTAAAATTTTTTATAAACCTAAAAATTTTTAAAACTTTAAATTAAGTGATATACATTTCAAAGAAAAATTCATCAATTTTACTAATTAATTTAAATTATTTTCGGTTGGTCAACTATTAAAATTAAATTGATAAATATAATTTTATTATTGAACTATTAAAATTAAATTATGAACAAAATTGATGAATTTTTCATATGTATATCATTTGATTCTAAAGTTTTAAAATTTTTAAGCCTAAAAAGTTTTTAAAAAAATTTAAAATTTCAAAAAAAGAATTTTACAATTTTTTCTGATGATTATTATATAGGCTTAACATTTTTAAAACTTTATAATTAGGTCATATATATTTTTAAAAAATTTATCAATTTTATTTATTAATATAAATAATTTTTCATTAATTAACCATTAAAATTAAAAATTTGTTTGACTTATGGGACTTAATTGTAAGAAATTTTTAAGAAAAGATCCAATATGATCCAATTTTAAAAGTGTTGGGTAATTTTTTATTTTAGAGAAATTGCGAGCATGCCAAAGGAGCGAGTCCTAAAAAATGACTTGACTTCTTTCAGACGTCTATGGATTCCCAAACGCTTTTACCACAATTTGCTTGGATTTCAGAGATGGAAATTAATTTGAGAATAAAGAGACAATTTGAGCAAATAAAGAGAAATTGTATTAATTTGAGAGCTTAGTACAAAAACTAAAGTAGACAGTGCTAATGTAAACTAAAGTAAATGATTGGCTAATGATTCTAATGTTGTAGATTGATGTAGATGTAGTAGATGTTGTAGATCATGATCTTCAATCATTCCCTTGCCTTTTATACTGCTAGAATTTATTTCTCCAAATAATTGCCACAACTCAGAAGTTTTTCGTTTCAAAGAAATAAATTCACGTAACTCTCTCCAAATAACTCCAGAGACGCCTTTTTTCCCAAGCCTTTGTGAATGTGAACAATTGCTTCTAGATTCTTCCAACTCTTGTCCTCCAGCTCAAGTCTTTGCAATTTGGACCTCAATTTGGGCTTTTTAATTTTTAATCATATTGAAAATAATGAGCTTATAATTTTTAGCCCAAAATTCAATTTGGGTACAAACAATGCCCCCACATGTTGTTAGCTTGGGCTAAGCCCAATGCTAACTAACATGTGATCAAGCCCATATAAAAGTCCATTCTTACATATATAAGCACAAAAAAGGCAAAATTTGCAACCAAAATTTTACTTTTCTTCTTATCCAATTTTCTTCACCCATGCCTAGACCCAAAGTAAAATTCAGTGAATTTGATGAATATTATTGGAGTGTAGTTGCTCCTCGTGAGGCTTGAAAAAACCGAGAAAAATGGGAAAGAGAACAAGCCCATAAAGATCATTTAGATAGACTGTTGGAAAGAGGCAGATAGGCTAAAAAGTATTACGGTCCTGAGTCTCCATCTTCATCTGCTCAAGAACACTCTCCCAATCTTCTAGTCTAAAATTCAAGCTCCAAAAATCAAAATTTGAATTTTGTAATTAATGAGCATTTACCACAATCTAGCAACCTTCAATTCTCCCAAATTTTCCTCAAGAATTAAATTCCCAAGCAAAAAATTCATTTGCTCAAGAACCCAATTTTTCAAAATCTGAAAATTCTCCTTCAAACCAATGTCCAAATTTATTAATTTCAAAAATCCCAAATTAATAAATCCCTAGAATCTAATTTCCTTAAAAGTTTCTTAAATTTCTCTTCTTCTTCCTTCCCTTTCTTTTCTTTTTCTTCTCCCTCACTTTCCGGTCAGCCTTCCATCGTCGGATAACTAGCTGTCATTACCACTTCGGCCAAGCAACAGTACATCTCTGATTCTCCACATCCTGCCGTCACCGATCAGCAGCAGCAGCAGCCGAAGATTGTTGTCATCCTTGAAGCGGACAACAAGCAGCGGAGTGCTGCTGCCCTGCTCAACACCTCGAACCAACAATGGGCTGGTGTTTTCTGGCCAGCGATCAGTGCCCACCAGCTTTAAACCGAACCACATACTGCTGTCCCCACCAAAAAATCATTGGCCATTTTTACTCTTGAGCTTCACCCGGATTTTTCAATTTTAGCACAATAGCTCAAGCTCTAATTGTTGGTTTTGCAAATTTCTCAAATAATTCAAGCAAATTTCTCAAATAATTCAAGCAAGTTTAAAGCACTTTCCTAAGAAAAATTCTTCTCTAAAGTGTATTTCCGGAAGAAGAAAAGAGGTAATTTATTTTCTTTCTTCCTTGTTTTCCTTTTTCTTTGAATAAATTGCTTGGGAATTATTGTTCTTTGATGCTCATTCATGTGGTTTTGGTGATTTATGGCTTGATGATTGAACAATGCATTTGCTCTTTGAATGTTTAACCAAAAATTGAATTTATTTTGGCTTTGATAGTATTAGTTCTAACATAAACAGAGAAGCAGGATATATAATGTACAGTACTGTACCATACCGCGGGGGCGTTGCCCCCACACCCCCAACCAATCTAATTGTAACCCATCAATTAACTTGAGAAACCCTTGACGACATCTGTCCACTAGCCACACACAATACTATTATTAATTTTAATGACTTAATTTTTAAAAACTCAAATCATTTATCTGGCCAAAAATGCCTACTGACTTGATGAGTTTGGTTATCTCCAAAGGTTTCATTTATTTTGTGACATTTGTGGCATGATGGGATTTTTGTGTAAAGTGTATTTGGCTTCATTTTGGCAAGTTCATGCCAAAAATAATTTTTGAATTTCCAAATTTGCATGTATCATCATTTTGAATCCTTGAAGCATTTTAGCCAAGTGAATTTAATTTTACTTTGGTCATGTCTCTGACCAAATGTAATCCCAATTCTCTTAGTCACTTAGCTCTAACAAGAGTGGTAAAATCAAAATTTAAAATTCTGATTTTAAAAAAATTAATTTCCCTCAAAAGAAAAATTCACTCTTTGTTTCTTTGGTCATATATTGGCAACTTAAGCCAAAAACCACCATAAGCATGTTTATCAAATATTTGGGCCACTTTCTAAAACTTGTGCTTCCTTTAATGCTTGGAGATGTGATGAATGCAAAACATGTATATTAGCCAAAAATTTTAATTCATTTGGCCTTTGTTAAATTTCAGCTTTATTTTGGCAAATCTCATGCCAAAATTTTGTTTCTTCAAATTCTAAGGAATGTCATTTAATTCCTTGATGTATTGATCTAACTAAGTTAATTTATTTTCTAACTTGGCTATGTAATCCTATAGCTTGAGAAAATTCACTTAACCAAAATTAAAATTCCGGTATAAAATTAATCATGCTTAAGAAAATTCGTTTGACTCTTTGATAATATTTTGACAATTTATGCCAAAAAATTTCCATCATGAATGCATTTTTCGATTTTTCTTCAAGACTTGTGCATTTAAATGCTACCAACCGAAAAATTATTTATTTTGGTGCGCTTTCTCTTTGTAGAATTTAGCTTTATTTTGGCAAATTCTTGCCAAAATAAATTCCACACCTTTAATTTGCATGAAGAATAACTTTGAACTCTTAGCCAAATAAACTCCATTTATATTTGGCTTTAAAAACTTGCAAATTTATCTTGAATGCTTTGTTTGCTTGGAAATTTGTCCAAGAATGAAATTCAGATTTTAATTCCTTGCTCATATTATGTTAAAATAACCTTTCATTCTTGAATTTCAAATGCACTTTTAACTAGGAATTTATTCATGGTTTGGCTTTCTTTCAATTATTTTGCCAATTATCAAGCATTTATATGTTTAGGAAGGATGTCAACTTAGCTACTCATATAGCCAAATTATTTTAGCCAAAAATGTTGAGATTTTAGTGTAAAAATCTAAAATTTGGCTTAAATTTCAAGCACCAATTTTTGGCTTTTATTTCTTCCTTGTCATGGCCAAAGTTTATGTTCTTGTCATAGCCACGTGCCTATTCACTCTAAATGTCACATCATCAGTGTTAACTTTAAAAGCCAAAAATAAATCTAATTTACTCCCAAGCAAGCTTATCATGTAAGTGATGTGTACACTCTTTGATTTTTCTTTAGCTAAGACTCATTACTTAGCTAAATTTATCTAAGCATTTAATTTGGCAATTTAATTTCAGCATGAAGACTATTCTTTTCCTTTGCCAAACTTTGTCTTAGTGTACATCCTTTTAAGCAAGCCAATATTTTATACTTAAAAAATAACATATTTCTGCTCAAAAATTGTGAAATTAGCCAAAAATTCTGGTTTGTTATTATTCTTTCTCCAAGAAGATAAAAATTTAGCTTTGAGCAAAATGACCAAAAAATGGCTTTAAGTTCCATTCCTTGTATATTATTAATGACTACATATATTTGTAATTCATGCTTTCATGCTAATCTCAAGCTAAAATGAATTTAATTGCTCTTGGCTTCAACCTTCTTAAATGTTCATAAATCTTGCTACAACAAGTACACCATGTTTTGACTTTAGCCAATAGTTTAATTGGCCAAATTTTGACCAATTATTCTTGGAAATTTAATCGACCTCGTCACTTGCTTTCAAATTTCTTGTGTCTTGACTAAGTTAGGCAATTAGGCATACATCCTTCCTAATTTCTAGCCGAATCTTACAACATAAAACTTTTGGCTACATGTTCCAACATAAAAAATTATTTTATTTTAGCATAATGTGCCAAAATAAAACTATCGGGAATAAATATTATTTTAGCTCTTCAAGCCAAAAATTTTAATTAAAGAACAATTCTAGCCTTATTTGGCCAAAATTAACCTTTTATAGTGCCATACTTTCCTTAAATCATCTTTAGCCACTTCAATTATTATTTCCATAGTTCTATTCACATTTGCTTTGTCTTGCCAAAATTGGAGAATATTTTAGCAAAAAATTCCATGGACTTAACTTAAAATGGCTGCATCAACTCATTTTTACCACTATTTCAGCCTAATTCATGTTACCAACCTGCTTGTTAACCTCAACCAACAATAGTACATCCAGGATAGAATTTACCTTGACATCAACATAGTTACTAATCTTGAAGGTCCTTAGATAAGTCATAATTATTTTAGCCTTTAGACCAAAATATATTTTACCTTATCTTTTCTAGGAAATCAACCCTTTTGTCTTGGGAAAATCATTAGAATGCATCATTCTCTTCTTTTAACCCTTTTTTCCCATATTTACTTTGGTAAGAATCTACCAAAACTTTGCCTTTTGAATTAATTTACCTTACATTTTCTTACTTTCACCTATAAGTTATTTTCCTTGGGGAAAAGCATTCTTCCAATTTTTCATGCAAATTTGACATGCTTAGCCAGTGATGGCCAATGAAGTATTCAGGTATTATTGCAAACAAGCATGTGGCTTAGAAAACCACAACCACTTTTACATACTTTCTCAGAGCAAAAATTATTGGTTTTAGCATTAAGTAGCCAAAATCATACATATTTGCATGTCTCATTTAAATCCAAGGCATTTTTTATCCTAAGGCCAAATTAATTGAGAATTTAGCCAAATTAATTGAGAATTTAGCCTTTATTCCAATATTTCTTTGCCTGGAAATTTTGTAAATATTTAATTGCTTTTGTTCTACTGTGCACTTTTTGGAATTTTTTCTTTTTACCTTGATCTTGATATACTTATCCTTTCTTACCAATTGTTTGTCTTGTTTCCGATGAAAATGAATCTTGAATCCTCAAATGCTCCTAGCCCCACTCCACCTCCTTTGGCTTTAGATTACAACAGTGCTGCAAGGTTTACAGCAGAACATGTATTTCTTTTATTTCCATTACCTCTATCTTGAAAATTAAAGCTACTCTTTATATTGAGATTTTTCTTTTTTCAACCAGTTAGTAGCTTTATGCTCTGCTCCCATTCCTAAAACTCCTGTCTACTTTGAGAAGGCAAAGGATGGCCTTGAGGTATACCTTATTATATTTGGCTATTTTACCAAATATCACTATTGAGTTTATTACTCTTCCATTCTTCTAACACTTAATTTCATAGGTAATTAAACTCAAAATTATTAAGGATATCCAAATAGGTCCTTGCCCTGCCAACCTTGATATTAGGTAAAAATTTCTTCACCTTTTTGTTCACTCAACCTTTTTCTTTATTTCTTACCTGAGCTTATAAATTTCAGGTACTTCTCATATAAAGGTAAGAATAGCACTGCAATTACCTTGTTACCTCACCCCTCTTGTTCAATTCCCAAGGAAGGTCCTTCACTCCCTAGAACCAAAGATTTTATTTTCCTAAAGGATTGCAAGGTAGCTCCGTCTCACCCTAAATCTTGGTTACGACCTTATAAAAGACTGGAATAGATGGGTAGAAAAGCTAAAACCTATATGCAGTATTTTATGGGATTAGCTTAGTATTTCCTAATTTATACAGATGACAATGAAGCCTATCACATACCAGCCATCTCTTCTTTCAGCTGCAATAAGGTTCTGGTCTCTTACCAGTAATTGTTTAATTACAAGCTGAGAATCTCCAACTATTAATACCTTTTTAGCTCTAAGATCTTGGAGAATTTCAAGGCTTATAATTAGGGCCTCATACTTAGCTTGATTATTGGTGCACTCAAAGTCCAATGTGAAAACTGAGGGTTGTTTTTGTACTAGAAGGTGAAGTGATTACCACACCAGCCCCAGCTGATTTGTCTGTAGATGATCCATCAAACTTTAACACCCAAGGATGAACATCAATTCCACATACTGGAAGATCTCCTTCCTCCATAATTCCCTGGGTAGGGCGATTAGCCAAAAAATCCTCCAATGCTTGTCCTTTCACTGATTTTTTAGGATGATACACTAGTGAAAATTCAATCAAGCTTAGCAACCATTTTTCAAATTTTCCTGACAAGACTGGTTTGTTCAACATGTATTTCATTAAAGGCATAATACATATGCAGCTCCCTGAACTTGCCACGATTGGTCATTTTGCTACCTCAACTTTTACTTTTGCCAAATTGCTACCTAAACTTGACTATAACCTTATTTATAGACACCTTTTATGCCTTGCTGGCAACTTGTGTGGGATCAATCCCTTTGCAGAGCGTGAAGGAGAAAGTATAAGAATGGGAAATGTATTTTAATTTTTTTTCTTTCTAATGGTCTTCCTCTTTTGGTCAAAAAAAAAAAAAAGGTCTTCCTCTTCATTGTGCATCTTCTTCCTCATCTTGTTCTTCATTATTTTTTTTTGGTTACAAAAGCTTCCGACCGCATGAGTGAGAACATCATTAACAGCTCTTGAATTGCTAGAAAAACTAAGCCTGCTTCTTCCTGAATGTTTTCTGCAAATGGAAGAGTTGAGGAGATTTTCATCCATGACCTTTATGCCATGAAGAAAATTTTTGCTGACATGTTTGTTCATAAAATTATTACTAAGTACGAAAGGTAAAATAAGCCTGAAGCTAGAACAAATAAAGCGTTTCACACCTTCTGATGCTACAACTGCTCCAGAGGCAATGGAGGAGTATGCAGACAAACTCATTTGGACTCGCAGAACTAATGCCACAACCCCTGATGAATTGGCAGCTTTCTTCTTTTTGCACTGTTTAGAACTTCTACAAAGGGACTCGATTATTGGCCAATGTCGACCAGAGTTGACCATCAGGAATGCACAAAACATAGAAGGTGAAGAAACAAATGATGTAAAAAATCAGGTAGAGGGTGGCCTCAGAAGGACTTGGAGCAACATGGTGATGAGACTGCACAGGGAACCATTGACTTTCGCAATCAAGTGTTCACTTTCTTTGGCTTTTGCTGTGCTATTCGGTCTGATATTCAACAAAGAATAAGGGTATTGGTCAGGACTAACCATTTCCATCAGTTTTGTACCAGGAAGACAAGCTATAATTGCAGTTGCAAATGCACATGGACAAGCGACAGCTATGGGATCAGTTTATGGTATCCTGTGTTCCTTCATTCACTGATTGATTTCTTCGGTGTTCCATTGCCTGAAATCAAAACTGTATGCCAATTCACATAACTGAGGTACAAAATTAGTAAAGATAAATGTTTGGACTGCAGAGCCAAATACTTCGTGACCAAGGACATCTGAAAAACAAATGCTTAGGAGATTCACCCATAAATCCACAGAAGACGCATCGATTATCTACAAGCATGTGGCGAGCAGAGATGACCTGAAAGCACAACAAATAACTATGAAGAAGTCTCCAAAAAATTTTTTTTACTTTGGTAGGAATGTTGAGAGCCCAAAGCTTACGCCAAAATACTACTGTATTAGAACTATCAGAGAAAGAAGAGGGAAGCTGAACCATAAAATTGCGAGCAACATGATAAGCCGCAAACCCAACTGCACAGAGTACTAGTAAATAAAGATTAAATGTTATCAAACAAACCCAACTTCCAAATCTTTTCAAGAGGGGGAAAATTGGGCAGAATCATCTAAAGCTGATATGATAGCTGATACTATCACCACTGATTCAAAGTAGAGAGCGGTGGGAGAACAACGATGATAGTGATGACAACAAATGGTAAGCAATAGAGTTAGGGTTGCTATTTCAAAAAAAAAAAAGGAGTTAGGATTGCTCGAATCAACTCAGAAGAAGTATGAAAGGAAGTAGATAGATAGATAGAAGAATGCATTGGTTAGGGATTGGGAGTTAAGAGGTTTAAAGCTAAAGTTTTTTTTTTTTCAGAGAGAAAGATTACACGTGTCATTCATGTAGCATCTGAGTCATCTCGACTCAGCAACACGCGCCTATTTTGTTTGAAATACCTCCGGATAGGTATTTATGTATCACGTTATAACCAAGTTCAGGTAGCAATCTGGCAAAAGTGAAAGTAGAGGTAGCAAAATGACCAATCGTGACAAGTTCAGGGAGCTGCATATGTATTATGCCTTCATTAAATTAGTATGTGAAATAACATATACTCTATGCTTCAAAAGATAATGTCTCAATTTAGAACAAGCAAAGTATAATGTCAGACATAATTTTTCAATAAAAGAATACATTACTTCAGTGGGAGTTAAAATTCTATTGAGATAGTATATAGCCTGCTCATGTCCCAATGCATTATTTTGAGCTAAAAGACACCCAATGGACTCATTTACGGCTGAAATATACAATCTCAATGGTAATCCCTCTCTTGGGGGAACTAAAACAGGTGACTTAGACAAATAATCTTTAATTTTATTAAAGGCACATTGATACCTCTCTTCCCATTTGAATTCAACTTCCTGCCTTAATTTTAGCAAATCAGAAAATTCCTTAGTTTTTCTGGCAAGGTTAGAGATAAAACCTCCTCAAATAATTGACTTGCCCCAAGAATCTTTGAAGCTCTTTCTTAGTCTGAGGCGGCTTGGCTTCAAGCACTGCCTTTGCTTTATTCTTGTCAATCTCAACCCCTCTTTGATGCACAAGAAATCCTAGAAAGTTTTCAGCTTGTACACCAAAAGCACATTTAAGAGCGTTAAGCTTCAAATGATAAATTCTCATTCTTTCAAAGCTCTTTCTCAAATGAGAAACATGATTAGAAGCCTTTTTAGAATTTACCACTATATTATTAATGTAAACCTCCATATGATGGCCGATCATGTCATAGAAAATAGCATTCATAGCCCTTTGGTATATTGTTCCAGCATTTTTTAAACCAAAGGGCATGACCAGCCATTCAAATGTTCTTATTGCTCCTGGACACTTGAATGTGGTCATAGACACATCTTCTTTTGCAATAAAAATTTGATTATACCCTGAGAAGTCATCCATGAATGATTGAAGTTCATTTCTAGAGGCAGCATCAATTAACATATCAGCTACAGGCATTACATAAACATTTTTAGGAGTGGCTAAATTTAAATCTCTAAAATCTATACAAACTCTAAGTTTACCATTCTTTTCTATTACAGGGACTATATTAGAAAGCCACTCAGCATACCTGGTTGGCCTGATGAAGCTAGCTCTGAGCAATTTTTTAATTTCATCTTTAACTTTTAATTTTACCTCCTTTGACATTCTTCTGGAAGGTTGTTGAAAAGGATGAAACTCAGGTTTTATAGGGAGGCGGTGATCAACTACCTCTCTATCTAACCTAGGCATTTATGTGTAGTCTCATGCAAAATAATCTTTGAATTCTTTTAACAGTTCAATTAACTCATTTTTGACTTCTTCTTTCAACAAAGAACTGACATAGGTGATTCTTAGCTCTTTCTCTGTGCCAAGATAAATTTCTTTTAGAGGGTCTTGAACTTCATATTGATCATCCTGAAGCATTGTGGTGCCTCCTTTACATTTTCTATCTGTAGTTCATCAACATCCTCAAACTCTTCCTCACCTATGATTTCCGTTCCATTCACCTCTAATTCTTCATTAATTATTTTATTTGTAGTTTACTGCATCAGACACTTCTTTATAGCAATTGCAGCTACTGCCAATTCTTCCTCTGTGTGTCTAATCATCAATTTCTTCAATGATTGGCTTCTCTATCGGCCAATAGGTGTAAGGCACGATAGCTTTCTCCTTGTAAATTAAATCTGAGTGCTCTTGCACTTTAACTTCCGTGTCTTCCTTGGAGAAATGGATGTTTTTAGGATCTCCATTCATTCTTCTTCCAAAAAATTTGAGAGGCCCCATGTTTACATCATAGAATCTAGCCTCCAAATTATCTGAACAAGTGCTAAAATGCTTGTTGTCAGTCCAAACCACTTCAACATCATTATCTTTCTGGAAAAGAAGGAATTGGTGAAGGGAGGATGGCACACACCAATTAGCATGAATCCAATCCCTTCCAAGTAATGCATTGTAGCTAACACTTGATTCTACCACAAAGAAGGCAATAAGTGACCGCCTGCTTCCAACAGTGATCTCAACTAGTAAATAGACACTCCAGTAATTTCACCTGTAAAAGCTGAAATAATTGTATTAGTAGAAATTAAATCCTCTTCACTTTTACCAAGAGCATTCAAAAGTCTAAGTGGTATCACATTTATGGCTGAGCTATTGTCCACTAGAATTCTGAAGTAAGGCTTGCTATTTAGGTGGGCCTTAATATACAGAGGTTTTATATGCTTGGTCATTTCCAAGGAAGGCTTTTTAAGAATAACTCTTTTAGGTTGATCAGGCCTGATGGCCTGAATCACAACTCCGCTTAAGTGTTCTACTGGTTCATTTGATGAAGTTGCCCCTCAAGTGTTATGGGATTCACTTTTTTCATCCTCTTGCATCATGAATTCTTGAGGTAGTATGACTGAGGTAGTAGCACATCCATAATGCAATGGGTTACCCTCCACCTCAAAGGAATCAATTTCCATATCTTCATCCAGCTCCATGCTTCCCTCAAAGTTAACCTCTTGAGAACCTGAGCTCCCAACAAACTCCTCTTTGGTAGTATTTGGATCTTCAGTAGCCATTCTCCTAAATTTAGACTTGTTAATAGGTTCCACTTTTTGGATTACTTTTTCTTATACCTACTGTTCTTTCTCTTTTCTTTCAGTATCATATTGCCTTTGGTTCCTTCATTTTTGTGCACGAGTCAAGCATTGTGGAAATTTCCTGTGCTCCATGCGTTGCCAGCCCTTGCTAGGATCCACTACTAGTGGAACAACAAATCTTGGTAGTTTTTTGGTAAACCTTGGGGCAACCACATTCTCTTCCCTTCTAGGTCAGTACTTGTAATTATTATAAACATTCTCAGAGAAGTTGGAATTATGAAAAAATTTTGATTTTGGAATTGGAAAATTTTCTTACTTTTTTAATGAATTCCAGTTCTGAGTAAGTCTCCAGTTATTTCTAACTCTGTTTGGTTGCCTCCAATTATTGCCATGGAATCTTTGGTGCTATAGTGGTTTTGGCCTGGGAGTCCACTTTCTTCTCCTGAGTTCATCTCTCCATCTAGAAGGAATTATTAAGTTCATAGGAATATTTACTGATGGAGGTCTGGAAGTCAAATTTCCCAAAAGGTTGGCCAAGGGTATCCTAGTCCTCTTCTTTCTCTTTGAGCTTTTTCTTCAAGTCCAAAAAGGTTCTAAGATCAACACTAATAGTGTTGACCGTGGCTATAGGGGGAAATGGATCCTCCTTAATCAGCATTAAATTTTTCCTTTCTGGAAACTTTAGCACCCCTTTATTGATTCTATCATGTACCACATTCTTGAATACCCAACAAGCATTAGTAGAATGACTGTAAGAATTATGGTACTTACAATAATCTCTTCCTTTTAGCTCCTCTATTGTGGGTATTTTTTGATCAGGTGGCAATTTGATAAATTGCTCTTTGAGAAGAAAATCAAAGATTTGCTCTGTTTTTGACACTTCAAATGTGTATTACACCTGAGAATTAGAACCCTGCGATTTCTTCCATGCTTCAGGAGTTTTCTTTTCCAAGAGTGGACAAACACAAGATTTAGTGTTTGTAAGTTCAGCAGTAGCAACCTCAGTATTAGACACCTCTTGAAAATAAGTTCCCGTTAAAGCCTTCTTCCTTTGATTCTCCTCTCTGAGCAATTCCTTATATTCACTTACTTTAGCAACAAGTTTATAGAAATCACGGAATTCCATGCCCTGGAATTTCTTCCTCAATTCAATATCCAGACACCTTTGTGCCATTTTAACATATTCACCTTCAGGTAGCATGATTTTGCATATATTTCTCATCCTTTTGAACTTAGTGATGAATAAATATGCACTCTCTCCGGCCCTCTAAGTTACACTGGAAAGTTCAACTATGTAAATTTCTGGATCTATCTTGAAGAATCGGGTATGAAACTGTCGCTCCATCTCTTGCCAAGTGAGAACAAAATTTCTAGTTAATGTTGCATACCAGGTGAATGCAGTTCCTGTTAAACAATTAGGAAATCATCTTAATTTAAAATTATGAAAATTCTCGTAGTTTGCTAACTCTCTACATTGAATTGTAAAACGAGCAATATGCTCTAGTGTTGATTGTCCATTTTCCCCAGAGAAGAAGGAAAACTCAGGAACTCTGTAGCCTCTAGGATAAGGATTATCCCTATCTATCACATTTAGGTATGGCTTGTAGAATTCTGGGCAGCCAACTTGACACAGACCTGGCCCATACAGCTCTTGTACAACACCTCTTACAGCATCCAGATAAACTCCCATTGGAGGTGCTTGAGGCTATGGTATGTATGCCTAGAAAAATTCATTTGGCCCTAGGGATTAAGCATATAACCAAAGGGAAAATTGCCCCCCGTTCCTCTTTCTTTCTGTTTGTACACTCATGGCTGCAAGGCTAGGTTAGTCCTACCAAAAATTTATTGGTTAGGCCTATTATTATTCATATTACTACTATTTCCATTTTGGCCATTAGGGCCGTTAGGAGCAAGTACTTTATTGTTAGGCCCCACCTCATCCCTTAGGTGTGGAGGAATATACCTTTCATCAGTAATTGGTTGCATTGTAGGAGCAATTTTTGTAGAATTGCCAGACTCCTCTTCTGCTATATTTGGCTTGGATACAATATTTTGTTTGGATGACTGCTCACTCCTTTTGGAAAATGCTTTCACAGCATCTTGCATCATTTTCTCAAAACTTCCAACAATGTTATTAATACTTCCAATAACGCTATTGATACCTCCAACAGTATTATTGATAGTTCCAACAGCACTATTGATAGCGATGGTGGTTTGCTTCAAAATATCTACCATTTGAGATAGTGCATCCTGAAGGATTTTTCAAAAGCTTGAGAGTCAGAACTCTTAATAGTGTTACCAACTTTCAGTTTCTTACTTGTTTGATCAGTAGGCACCTCATCTTTGCTTTGGCCATGAGGCACCTAATTTCCTTCTGAATATTCATTACCTACTTCTTCAGATGTTTTGTTGGTTGAATCTCCAACGTCAGATACTTCTTTTCCACTTCTCAGTAATTTTGTCATCTCGCTGAAACGGGTCCCACCAAGCATGCCAAAAGATTGTTGGTTAATTTTTGATTTTAGAGATATTGCGAGCGTGCCAGAGGAGCGAGTTCTAAAAAATGACCTGACTTCTTTCAGATGTTTATGGATTCCTAAACTTCTTTACCACAATTTGCTTGGATTTCAGAGATAAAAATTAATTTGAGAATAAATAAACTATTTGAGCAAATAAAGAGAAATTGTATTGATTTGAAAACTTAGTACAAGAACTAAAGCAGACAGTGCTAATATAAACTAAAGTAAATGATTGGCTAATGATTCTAATTTTATAGATTGATGTAGATG
The DNA here is from genome assembly GCA_949634005.1 of Mallotus japonicus. Classification (NCBI taxonomy): domain Eukaryota; kingdom Viridiplantae; phylum Streptophyta; class Magnoliopsida; order Malpighiales; family Euphorbiaceae; genus Mallotus; species Mallotus japonicus. The sequence goes on from CATIWK010123172.1 coordinate 14,974, forward strand.
TAGTAGATGTTGTAGACCATGATCTTCAATCATTCCCTTGCCTTTTATACTGCTAGAAGTTATTTCTCCAAATAATTGCCACAGCTCAGAAGTCTTCCGTTTCAAAGAAATAAATTCATGTAACTCTCCAAATAACTCCAGAGATGCCTTTTTCCCCAAGCCTTTGTGAATGTAAACAATTGCTTCTAAATTCTTCCAACTCTTATCCACCAGCTCAAGTCTTTGCAATTTGGACCTTAATTTGGGCTTTTTAATTTTTAATCATATTAAAAATAATGGGCTTATAATTTTTTGGCCCAAAATTCAATTTGGGTACAAACAAAAAGAAAAAGTTCCTATTAGGACAAAAAAAATTTAAGGTCTAATGTTAACTTTGGGGTATAGTTGAGGGTCCAATTTGACCTTTTGGCCTATTTTTATTTGTTGTTTGAACCTAACTTTAATATTTTGTATCAATGAATTTCAATGAGCCTTGCTTGGGCCAACTTTATTTGATCTAACTCTTAATTTTAATATATTTTTCTTATGTTTGTTATTATGGGTCTAACTATTTGTTTTGTAGGTACTGAATTAGATAATCTAAATGGGCTACACCGAACCCATACCTTAGATTTTTATTTATTTTAGTGTATTTGTTCATTTGAATTTTAGTTTTTTTTTTATTTTAATTTACATTTATTTATTTTACATGTTTAAAGGGTTATAACTCATTTATCCTCCCTCATTTCTTTGTATGCACATTTATTCTATTTAATTATTTATTTTATTATCATGGATGGATGTATATACTTTATAATAAATGTTAAGAATCACACCAAAGTTACATGAAAATGGCTTAATTAACAACTTGGACTTAGTTGTAAAATTTGGAAATTGCTTCGAGGCAACTGCAATTTTGCATGTTAATAAGAAAATAATTAAATAATTAGGAATAATAAAATACAAAATACAAACAAAGGCCAACCGTAAAATTGAATGGGCATTTCAAAAGCCTATACCCAGTTTTTGAATCCAGTCTCGAAGACAGCTGCTGGGGGCCCTTCGTGGGATCTAGTTGTTTTAAAGTGTGTCCCGAGTTTCATCCTAGTGGTGACTTCCATCTCTGATTTAGTCTTGAAGCTTAGGTTGTATTTCCCAAAGGGACTTGAGCCCATACAATGCCATGGTTACTAAACACTTAAGCATGTGTTGAACCCTGCCGCCTAAAGTGGTGACTCCATTGGGGATAGAGAAACTAATTCTAGTATATTGTGTTTTATGATTTTTAATTGTTTAGTTATTTCTTTTGCATTCACAATACCTTTTTCACATACCATGCACACAATCTCGAATAACCCAACGGTAGTCGTTGCTCTACTACTTGTGTTTCACTCAAACCTAGTGGTAGGGTATATGGCTATTGTCACTCATAGCACATACTAGTCCTATGTCGCATGGACCCTTGAGTGGGGAGATGTAATGAAGGTATATCGTTATGGAAGCCTCAACTTTTCACCCAAGACTTAGCCCATTTAGTGACTTAACAACTTCCCTTAGTTTTTCTCCTTAAATGTATGTGTTTGATGCCATACAGTAGTCCTACTTATAAAGCCTAAGCCCACTAATGATGGGTTATTCTAGGTTGGGCCTCATCTACCAATTATGGCCCATTATGTTGGACTTTAATTTTATCTGAGGGATTTGCTACTTGTTTGCTATTATTGTCTCGAGAGAATATTCATATGTCAATTTTGTTATCCCTTAATGATAATCAAAATCCAAATAAAAAAATCTTAGGACAAAAGACTCACCATTAAACACGTGTGTGGGAGGAATAAGGTTGGAAGGTCTTGCTATGTGACTTTTTTGTGTTTATTTTTTTGTACATAAATAAATAAGTAATAATAATTGTAAATACTTTGCATTTCATGCATACATAACATTCATTGTAATTTTCAAAAATGCATTTTTCATAGCCATAAGCCTCTTCTTATTTGAAAGCATATCAAGGGTAAGTTAGCCCACTAATATCAAGGATCCAATCAAACAATTGAGAGCACTTCACAAGGGAGCAGAATGTCTTGACCCTTTAATTTTGATGTTGAATCTTTCAAGCAAGAACTTTTGAAAGAAATCAAGGATGAGACACGACAGATGATTAGAGACATGGTAGCTAAAGAAGTAGGTTAGAGACCCATCAATGAAGAAGACTTTAAAGCTAGGACCATCATTAGCAAGACACTTAAAGAAAAACTGAAAGCAACAGAAGATCTAATTGAACCAAAATGGATGAAAGACATGAAAAGGCAAATGGATTAACTGTAGAATATGTTCAACTATCCTTAACAATAAACACCTCAAATCTAATTCTATCAAAACTACACACTCTTCCATTCATTGTCCCTAATCATGAGTTGAGTAATCTGCAAAATAAAGGAGGACATACAAAATTAGTGTGTTAAAATTAGTTGAAAAATAATGAATCTTATGATTTTTTTTAAATCTCAAATTAACCTAATCAATACGCATGCAAAAATAAAGAAAACAAACAAAAATAAATATAAAAATATAATCCTAACATTTGGCGTTCTCCCCTACACTTATATATGGCATTGTCCTCAATGATAAAAATATAAAAATTAGAGAAAGAAATTAAGAACTTCCTTAGTAAGTGTTTTCTTCTTTTTATACTCGCTCTAAATGTTTGATGACCTACAAAATAAAATGACAAAAATTAAAAAAACCAAACCAAAAATAAACTTAAACTAAAGAAATAAATCAAAACAATTAGGTTGCTCCTAATAAGCAATAATTTTAGGTCATTAGCTTGACCCCTTAAATATGTAGTATCACGAGTAAAACTGAACATGAGGAAGTGTTCTTGGAAGCATCTTCCTTTTCTTTCTTTTTTAGGCTCCCTTATGCCCATGTAATAAAGTGCAGACTCCACATGCTAAATCTTTGGTTCTAGAGTTACTTGAAGAATGTAAGGCTTCTCATGTGGGTTCTTAGATAGTCCAACACCTTTCATGAATCCCTCATAGATGACCATAATAAGTTGTGGAACATATGCGTTAGTATTTATAGATGGTTCATCTTCATCTCATATAGCTTCAAGGAATGTTAGAATTTTCTAATCCAACTCACTTTTAAATTGAGTTGAGTGACATTGTACCTTATGATCCTTGATGTCTAGAATGATTCTTACACTTGGAGACTTCTTTGATTTCCTCGGTGATCATCTTTTCTTGCTCATCATGGCACAACTTAAAAGTGACTTCATCATCTTGAGTCAAAGTATTCTCATCATCCCATACACTTTTTCTTGTACTGATTGCTTTGAGCAATTTATAGGTACACACATTTGAAGTTTTTGGAAGCATGCATTTTGTCTTTCTGCAATTTGATCTAATTACAACTTGATCCTTATCAGAGCTTCTTTTTATGCATCCATTCCAAACATGAATTGCTTCAACTTGATCCCCAATAATTGTTGTTCGAACTTCTTAGTTTCCTCTTGAATAAAGTTTTCTATCATTGCCTCATGATTCAACTTAGACCCTTATTAATAACTCCAAGTGTGATCCACGCAACTACTCCAAGATGGGTTGTAGTAAGGTAGTGGAGGTGAATATGAATCATATGAGCAACACGCCCCATTTTGGTTCTCTCCACACTAATTACAAACCTAAAAATAAAATAGAAAATAATTCAATGGCATATGTTCTACATTATATACAAGATCACATGTATTAGACCTTAAAAATTGATAAGAAAAATCATCATTATCCATGACAAATTATTTATCAATATTACAAAAAAATATAAAACAAATTAAATTAAAATAAAATAATATGCTAGTTTAAGATAAGTAAAAATAAAATTAATATCAATATTGGCAATCCCCGGCAATGGCGCCAAAAACTTGTTTTGGTCAAAACCCGCAAGTGCACGAATCTTGAATTGTAGTACAAAAGATATCGTTCCCACAAGGATTGAATATTGATTACTAATATCTCTACTTATAATCCTAGCTAGCAAATTAAATGAGTGATTTATCTAATAATAAAACCTTAAACAACTATAATAACAAAGGAAATCTATTAATTAAAACATAGAGCTTGGATATAGTTTGACTATTCTATTCCGATCATGAACACCTAATTATTAAATCTATTAATTTCAGTTAAGGGTAATTGCTCTAAAGTACCTAACAACTTTATCAAGTTCTATTAAGCATGTTAATATTAAAATCTAACCTACTATCGTGATCAAAAGTTAATTAAAACTCATTAATTTCCTTAACAATGAGTTTACTCCCGAAGATCTCGCCTACTCGTATGGTCAAGTAATCTAAGTCCTATGAGTTTTAAGCTAGTAAATTCTCCTAACTCTCGTTGGTTAGTCTACTCATAAACATGCAATCAAACAAGCCTAGAATGAAAGCAAGAAATAAACACAACTCGTATAATTAACTAGAAATCAAATTAATAAAAATTGAGTTCAGTCATATCCTAGAATAGCTCCTCTTAACCCAAACCCTAAAAAGAAACTTAGCCATGCATAGTTCTAGTTGCAAAAATCACAAACATAAATAAAAGAATGAAGAAGAATATATGAAACTCTTGAATTATGCGCGTCTTCTTTAACCCTCTTAATCCTTGTATAAACTCTTATTTGTGGTTTTTGGTGTCTAATAATTATGTACAAACTCCTACTTCTTATACAAACATTACATGATGGAGTCCTAATTCCTAAAGAATTCCTCAATCTAAATCTTTAAGGAGTGATTTTCTCATTCGATACGACCTATGATATGGCTGTGCTTCAATTTTCTTCAAATTTTCAAATAGGGTAGAAAGTGACATGGCCTATAGCATGGCCATGCTGTAGGGTGTGCTTCTGATTTCTTTAAGTCCAGTGAATGACATGGGCTGCGACACACCCATGTCATGGCCATACTCGATTTTTGTTTATTTTTGAGAAATCCTTGTTTAAAATTACCTACAAAAGCGGAAAAATAATTAAAACTAAAAATACCCCTAATTAAACTAAAATTATACCTAAAATATCAAAAATCTTAATTAAAACTCTAAATTAAAAATCATTCCTAATTAAACTTATGTTCCTAAAATATAATTATTATTAACCTAAAACTAACCTAAAACTCATTCAAATTCAACTTAAAATATCACATACATCACTCAGTCTCTCTCTTCTAAAGTTATTTTGTATGACTCTTTCCCTCCTAGTATCAATGATGTTGTTGAGGAGGATATGTCTTTCATTTCTCAGTTAATGGAAGTGCTTCTAATTTTTTATCAAAAAAACTTGTACGTGTGAAATTTTTCAAAAATTCTACCTTTGTACATGAAGCCTAAAAAAAAATTCAAATATTGCGAAACTAAATCATTAGAGAATCACTAGATTGAAATCTTTAAAAAAAAAAAAACACATTAGCAAAAAAAATTAAAAGTGAGGATTGAGATCTTGTAGATATAAGATTTACAAACACATACCTAGAGATTTAAAGGAAGAGAATCAAAATTAAGATTTGAAAAGTAATTCAAATGGATAAAGCAAAATTAAATGGGTGTGGGTCTTCTCTTTTCCTCTTTTTGTGCTTCTATAATCAGGTGTATAAGGGTCTCTTCCTCTTTTTGCTTATAAACTAATAAAAAGAAATTAAAATTAAATCTAAGAACTGTAGAGAACAAAAAAAAATTATAAAGGATTAATAGTGAACTTGATTCTTAGGGATTAGTGGACAAAAAGAACTACAGAAACGCAAACGAAGATTAAAAGAAGCATAAAAAATTCCTAATAAATTCTTAGGCGTTATTAGGGTGGGTAATATATAAACTTTTTTTTTGTTAACTAAAAAATGTTGAATTTTACTTTTTGGTCTCTAAAAGCCCAAAAAATGAAACAATTTCTAATTAAATTTTGGTAGTAGAAAATACTAGTAAACTCGGTAAAATTGGTTGTGAACTCCCTTTTTTACCAATTTAAGACACGATTTCACCTTATTTAACATAAATTCAATTTCTTATATGTGTTGAAACATTTGAATAATTTAATATGTAAAATCATAGAATTGTACGAGTTAAAATGTGATTTTAACAACAATAGTCAGAAGCACTTAATAGAGACAAAAATAAGAAGTTTGGACACTTAATAGTAAAAAAAGTCTGCCAACTAAAATAACAAAAATTAAAAAGTTTAGACACTAACTATGCAATTTTTCCTTCAAAGAATAATGTCATCTTCTATAAGTGTATGACTAATATGGAAGAAAGAGAATCAAAGACCTTTTTAAACTTTTAAAAATAATCATCAATGCATAGATTGTCTTTTTGAGTAATGTACAATTCAAATTTGAGCTGTGACAATTACAAATAGGCTTGACCTTTGAATAATTGTTCAATAGCAAGCCATGCTTATCTAACTGTTAGAGAAACATCGAGTTAAAACAAGTGCAAAGGACATCAAAAGATACTAAGAATTATATCCATCACAAAATAAGAGAATTAATATGGTGCCATAATTAAGTGGCAGGATTAGGAAGCATAACATTATTAGATCCAATAATCTTATCAGATTTACAAATGTTAGTGCCATCATTATGATCTAAAACATCATATCCATGAAAAATAGGATAAAAGAGAGATTTTCAAGGAATAAAGTTAAAATAAGATGTTCACTCACATGATTATGAATATTATTGACATCAAATTTAGGACGAGATTAATTAGAGGTAGGAGGAGATGATGGAATAGAAGGAGCCTAATCCTTTAAGTTGAATTCTTTACACGGTGACTAGTTAGAAGCCATTATAAGCAAGAAAAGAAGAGAAAACAAGCAAGAAAGGTGTTGGTGCTTTTTTTTTTGGCGAACTGGGTCCAATGCGCAAGCGTGCCAGGGAATTATTTTCTTAAAGTGAAACCTGACTTCTTTTCAAACAATTGTGAATTTCCAAATGCCTTTACTATAATTTTTTTTTAATTTCAATGAGATTTTTGTAGTCTTAATTGAATTATGCAAAAAGAAAATTTTATAAATGATGAAAGGAAAATTCTTGTATTGATAAAGTTTATTACAAGTTCTAGAAAACAGTAATTAAAATAACTTAATAAGAACATGACTTTTGCTAAGCTTAAAGTTGATTAATGAAAATTGGTGTTTGGTTGGTTGTTGATTTGCATTGTGTTTGATTGGTTGTAGTGATTCGTTGGCCTCCAATGATTGTTGTGTGCTCTATTTATAATCACAAAATTTATTTCTCCAATTAATTTTTATCTCAAACCTCATCATTGGTTTTCAAGAAATAAATTCGTACAAACCCTCCAGTATGTGATCACTTCCCCAAGCCATTCAACAGCTAGCTTTTACTTCTCCAAAATCTTCTGTCTTTGCCACTAAGTCACTGATGGGCTGAGCTTTAGATATTTTTGGGCTTCAAAATTTAATTAATTAAAATTGGGTCATAATTAATGGACTTAATAAATTTTAACCCAAAATCAAATATGGGCCCAAATAATGCCCTCCACATGTAATTTAACTTGGGTCAAGTCCAAGGCTAATTTACATGTACATAAGCCCATGAATATTTATTTATTCAAATCTTTCTTGATTTTATTTTTCACTTTATTTCTCTTCTCTATATTTATGCCAAAGACTAAAGTGAAATTTAGTGAACTTGATGAGTACTACTAGAGAGTACTCAACCCAATTTATAAGAAACCAAGGGATGACAAATGTTACTGAAGATAGGCCCAATATCGGCACCATCAATCCTTGAAAGAGCAGCAAAAATGGGCTAAAAAATATTATGAATTTTTATGCTCTTCCCCAAGCTCTCAACCAAATTCTTCCTCATCTCTGGTAAAAAAATTCAAATTCAAATTCTAATTCTATGGAAATTAATGAGAATACATCATTCTATTCCTAGTCAACTAATTGATCAATAATTTCTCTAATTTCCCAAGGAAAACCTAATACTTTTTCACTAAATTCTTCTCAAACTTCATCTCTATCCCCAAATTATTTTCAAATTTCAAATACCCAACTAATTAATTGCTCAAAATCTACCACACCCATTTTAATTCCTTTAATATTTTACAACACCCATATCTCCAAAATCCCTAATTTTAATTTTCCCTAAACCTCTTTTTACTTTTCTTTTTTCTTCTTCTTCTCTCCCTCACCTTGCTTTCACTGAAGTTGGCCAAGCTCAAGCTGTCATTGCATCACCAACTTCGCCGGAAGTCGTTGCCTTGTCACTGCAAACCGTCATCGTCAATGTAACATCCCTATCTTCACCCATTGTAAATATTATATGAACATATGCATCTTAAATCATTCCATTTGACTATGTGTATTTCACATTCTTTCATTTATTTTGTATGTGTTAAAGTGCATTGCAATGATATACTTGCGTATGTGTATTATAGGATGTATTTGGGGTATTATAAAATTGAAAGTTTAGTCAATAAATAAATATGTATAGAATTGAATCTAGTTAACTTGTTTACATAACCTTTGGGACTAAATTGAACTTTTGTATAGAAGGAGTGATTTGAACTTTGCTTGATATTTGATTAAAATAATAATAATAATAATAATAATAATAATAATAATAATAATAATAATAATAATAATATATGATAGTGGTTAGTGGATATTTATAGGAATTAGGAGACTATAAAGCTCCACTCCTTCTTCACCTTAAGCCATTAAAACTTCATTTTCTTCTTTATCTTAAGCTCTTAAACTTGAGATTTTTGATGATTTCAGCTGCTAATTAGTAAGTTAATTATTTTCCTCTTGAATTATATTTGAAATTATGTGGTGATGATGTGAAAATGATTTTAAGGCCTCTAAATTCTGGTTTAAAACTGAATATTGTACTGTAGTTTTCATGGCCATAAAAGAAGAATTAAGGGAAGTGAAAACCATGAAACTTGTGGGTTTATGTCTCATATTCATGTCTGTAAAAGGGTTTTGTGAAATAAAAAGTGTGTGAAATTCTATGGAAGTTTATTTTGGACTGGTTTGGGTAGCTATTCCAGTAGGCTACCTGATATTGATTGGTTATGTTGAGAATTTTAGAGACTGATTTACACAAAGTGATAAACATGATTTTTTTCCTTTATATGTTATCTAAAACTTGTGATGCGGTTTGGTGAAATAATATGTTTGTAATGAGAAATCATCCTTGGAGTGGGACTGGTTCTGCTTGCTATGTTTGCAGGTAATCCAGTTTTTCCCAAATAATATGAGGGTCTTAAAGGCTGAATTAGATGAGGTATAAAACATGAAAGTTGTTCCTTTATGTGTTAAAAAGTTCTTGAAAACTGGTTTTGCAATTGGACTTGTATAACTAAGGAAATTCTAAACTGAATGAGACATGCTCAAACTGTTTCTGTGTAGAACATAGGTCTGAATTAAAAAATTCACCATTTATTGTGCAGAGCATATATTTCTGGTTTTTATCTATGTTATATCTCTATGTATCTAGTTTTGTGGAAAAAGAAATCAAGTAATTTAGAGTTGTTTAGAAAAAAGTTATTCACTCTTAGGTCTAGCAAGGTCAAGCTGTCCAACACGGAAGAATATGCATAAATGTTAAGCTTACATATATAGAACATAATCTAATTGCATACTAAGCATGAAAACTTATTGTAGGCATATTCTTGATCAAATATATATCATATTTTCGAATCTCAAAGCATCGGTGAAGCTCGAGAAGGTGATACAAGCCATCCATAGAGTGTTTGACATCTAAAAGGGTGAGTATAAGAATAAATTAAATTCTTGGGTGAAAATTGTGTGTTTGAGATAGGTGTGAACATGTGATGAATGAGTTATAGTTTGATTGACTATGTGTATTCTATGAGATTTTGAAGTGAATTGCCTTTTGAATATTCAAATGTAAATAGTTTGTTAATTGATTGGCTATGTCTATACTCAAGTGTTTACAAGTTAAATGCAAATGTTATGATCCTCATGCCTATTTGTTATGCAAATTTACACTTGAGCACTTGCATACGAATATAAGAAGACGTTGTGACCATCTTGGAAAATATTTGCAAATCACATGACAAATGAAAATGATCAAAGAAAATCACATGATTCATATGTTATAAGGTGGCCAGCAGAATCAAATGGCAATTGTTTCACATGAATCCCGGGAGCAATATTTTCCTTGTCAGGCCACAACATTATCAATGAACATTTCATTAGCACTTGCATTTGAATGAATCATACTTGTACTGTGTTTTGATGTTATCTATTTGCTTTTGGTGCCTATAGAGTTTAATTGATATTTATATTCACTGAGTTATGACTCATCAAATCGCAACTATTTTTCAGATTAAGAAGTCTAGTTTCGGGCCATTTTGAAGCATGGTAGTTAAAGCATGGAGCATAGGTTGTCGGCTGAACCCTCACTCTCTCTCTCTCCTTATTACATTCATATGCTACTAGTTAACGTAAATGTTTGTATGTATATGTGTATGTATATATATATATATATATATATATAGTAACTACATGAGCACAAATGATACTTAATAATAATAATATGAGATGTCATGATATGTAATTATAGTAAGTGTATAGGGTGTTACAGTCAATCAGCACATTGTCACCGGCAAGCTGCACGAATTTGCGAGCTCTTCCTTTGTCGCACACAACTAGGCTGCTGCCTCAACCCTTACTGACCCCAAGTAGCATCACAAGGCTACCCCATCATGCAATGCTCCTCCATTGTCCACAAGCAATGAGCAGGCAGTCTTACTCTCAGCTAGAGTGCCGCACAGCGCTCAGGCAAGCTTCGTTGCCTCGCCCCGCAACCTCAACTTAGATGCCATCCTTGGCCTTCGTGTGCTACAACCACTACTCTTCCTTACTGACCAGTAGCTTGCAAGACTGCTCCATTCTCAATTGGAGTTGGTTCATCCATTGCAGTCTTTACAACTTATTCAAATAATTTTCGGTTAATTCCCCAAAGCAATTCTCATCTCAAAACTTATTTTAGAAGAATCAAACAAGGTAATTTTCTTTGCTCAATTTTGAATGGGTTTGTTCTTTTTAGCATTAATTTTGAGATTATTTTTTATTTGCCTTTTATCAAATTTATGTGACTTGTGATCTATTTGACTTGAACTTGTTGTATTTTTTGGTGATTTTGAAAGTGAAATTTCACATTTTTGTTCTTGAAAAATGCAATTCTCTTCTCATTTGTTTGATGATTAGATTTTGTTTAGCAGACAAAAATTTAAATTTTGAATGTTTTAGTCAGCTTTCCCCAAGATTTGTTGATTAACACCTTCTTATTTGGTGATTTTTTATGTGTTTGAACTATATCAATTTATTCTGGTGATAATTATTTTGAGGAAGAGTAACATTTTCCTTGTTCTATCTTAGCTGAAAATTTTCATAAATTTGTTGAATTTAACATATTTTGGCTATTTCAACAAACTCACTTTGTGACTCATATTTGTTGCTTCAAAAGAAATCAAAGCATAAATAGCCTCATGACTTGTGAATTTTAGTAAAACTAAAAATGCCAAAACAACTCTCTCCAATGATTTTGTAAAATCATGAATTTTTGGTTTAATAAACTAAAAGTAATTTCTTTATCTTTTCCTAATTTTGGCTTTTTTTTTTAAAACCAAAATAATGTGCAAACCTGGACCTTTGGATAAAAATTCTTGAATTTAGGAGAACTAATTTTCTGCCTTGGACTTTGTTTAATTTTTTTGGCAATTCTATGCCCAAAATTCTTATTGCTATTTCTTTTGATGCCTTGTATAAAATTTTCAGAATGGTGACTACCTTAGGTTCCTTTCTTCTTGCTCTTTTATGCAAAATTTTATTTGAATGTTGATCTTATAAAATTGCTCTAATGTTTGCTAAAACTTTTTAGTGTTTTTAGCATAATTTTTATGAGCTTGGTTCAACTCTGATTTATTTGTTAGCATGTACGCCACTTGAGTAATTACTTGGACATACTAACATTTTAAAATGTTGATTCTATAAATTAATGTTCTTGGGGCTTTTTCTGCAAAGAATGGTCATGTATGCCTATATTTCTTAATAAACCAAAATAATTGTTACTATTTTGGCTTTTATTAATGCTTTCTATTTTAGCTAAAATTTTAGCACATGCATTTAGCATGATATTTCATCATAAATTTTTGAAGGCCTTAATGCCTTTAAAAATTATTTAATCACCTAAAGTAAAATTTCTCCAGGTAAAATAACTTGTCCTTTCTTCAATCGTTCCCTCATTGGTAAGAAATTGTGCTATTTCTTTAAACATTTGTTGTATTTGGGTGTAAGCTTTTCTTTTAAGCCGAAAGAAATCATTGCAAAATGATTCCCAATATATTTGTAGCTCTGGATTTTTAAAATTTCGGCCATTTAATGTTCTTAACCAATTTTCTTGAAAATTTTCCTATAAATTTGGATTCACTTAAATGATTTTGCTGGCTTAACCGAAATTCAGAATGAATTTTAGCTCTTTTCATGCTAATTCCTGCCTCACTAAAACAATTAAAACTCTAGTTCATTCATAGAGTTTTTTTCTTTTTATTGGGTGGTTTATCTTTGTGGCTTGAATTCACCAAGGGAAAATCGAATTATTTTAGCTTATTATGATGTCAAAATAGCCTGTTTAAGCAACTCTTGTAGATTGCATTCTTTCTTAGGAAAGTTTTCAGTTCTTGCCTTCGTGAATGAATTAAATCATTTTATTTTCAATTTTGAGCATCCCACCACAATTTATTTTAGTAGTATGTTGCCAAAATTGATCTGATAATAACCTTATGAGACTTTATCATTTATTTTAGCTAGTTAAGCTGATTTATTTATAAATTAATTCCTTTGATTGTTATGTTTGCACATCATTTAATTTGCACTATCAAATTAATTCTCATATAGGTTTGGGACTTTGGTGAAATCTATTTTGCGCATCTTTGTCATATCACCTCTATATATGTTCAAAATTTTTCAACTCTGGTGAAGCCAAATATCCTTGTTTTAGCTTTGGTAAAAATCTTTAAACCATTAGCAAGGCACTTTTAATCTCTTTTAGGAATGATGTGTGGCTTTAAAAAAAACACAAGCTCCTTATTTAGCAACCTTTGCCTTAACTCATGTTATTCAAAATAGTTTTGCATATTTCTCATGTCCCAACAATGCTCAATTTAAGGCATTAAATATCTCTGGGCTTTACTACAAAGAAAATTCTTTATTTACTCATTTAGCATTAGGTTGCCAAAATTGTTTGCTCTCGTAATATTGTAACATAGATTTTAAGTTTTATAATTCTTAGGCAAACATCATATTTGTGTTATGTTTGATTGGTTATGGTGATTTGTTGTCCTCCAATTATTGTTTTGTGTCTCTATTTATAATCATAGAGTTTATTTCTCCAATTAATTTTTATCTCAAAGGTCATCATTAGTTTGGAGAAATAAATTCATATAACCCTTCATTACGTGATTCACATCCCCAAGTCATTCAACAGCCAGCTTCTACTTCTCCAAAATCTTTTGTCTTTGCCACTAAATCACTGATGGGCTGGGTTTTAGTTATTTTTGGGCTTCAAAATTTAATTAATCAAAATAGTGTCATAATTAATGGGCCTTAATCTATTTCAACCCAAAATCAAATATGGGCCCAAACAAAAGGAAAGAACTATAATCGTAAGTAAAAAAGAAAAGGACATGTGCTTGCTATACCATATAGAATTTCATAATGAATACTCTATTTTATTTGAGAAATCAATTATTAGGTCTACGTATAGAAAGAATCGTACAATTGTATTTACAATATTTTCAAAATTAATATTTTAGACTAAGATTACATTTACTATATCAATATCTTGATGCATATATTATAATGGGATGTTTATAATGTGAAATAAACACCTTAAAGATAATAGTAGAAGTAGCTTAAGCGACATCTCGAGTTTGAGGTGTGGTCTATACAAAAATATTAAATTAGTTATTAGGAAGCATTTACCACTATTGTAGTCCTACTTGGATAAAATTGGATTAGTAAGAGCTCAATGCACTCTGGATACACTACATTAGATGCAAAAAAAAAAAAGGGTAGAAGTAGGTTGTATGCTTTGAAGGATTGATGGCATTTTAAGTGTGATTAAGAAAAAGATTGAGACTGAAGTGATGCTTTTTAACTAGAGAGATTGAACTAACTTTTCTTATATTACAAGCAATTATTATTATTATTATTATTATTATTTTTGAGTTGTAGTGTGTTCCTCTTCCATTGGACTATTCAAGGAGTCTTACTATAATTAGTTATATATATATATATATTAAAAAAAATGAAACAAGCACAAAATATGTTGTATTATGTTTCATATTCTATTACATAACTAATCGAAATTCATTAGATTAAACCTTATTAAAGACCACATTTAGGAAAGATGCATCGAAAAGTAGAAGAGAGCCTGGGACTAAGTTCTTCCAAGTGATTTGACGATGGCAACAACTCAGCTCTTCTTCCTGTCTTCCAAATAGCTTTCATCACCGTTTTGCGTTCCATATATCCTAACACTGTAATTTTGTTCGATACATTATCTATTTGCACACATCTCACCCCTGCATCAACCCACTTTTTAATTTACAATTAATAACTTCATACTTATTTATTTCTTCTTTAAAATTATGCTTCCTATAGACAAATCTATCTAAAAGTATTCAGTCAATTGATATTCTACAAGAATTATATAAGTTTTTCATTTACTAATTAAAATAAAATCAATAATAAAATTTTATTTTATTCTGATTTAAATTAAATTATGTTGCATATTTTAATTAGGTTAACTTTCATTTATGTAATATAAATCAAACTAAATAGCATAATTTTAGAAGTTTTATTAAATTTTAATATAAAGGATTAAAATTAGATTAATTGGTTTTTTTTATTTTCTTAAAATTAATTATAATCATAATTTTTTTTAAAAAAAATAGTGTATACATTTTTTTAGGATATTGAGAAAAACATGTTACTAAAATTGAAAATTTACTAAGATTGTAATAAATTATAAACTTTGTAATATTGGTTCGCAAGTAGTATTCCAGTTATAAAGGGGGAAAAAAACAAAAGTAAATATATGTTTTAATTAAGAATTAAATTTCAATAAAAATGTGTGTATATAGGATAAATTAATTAAAAACTAACATCAGTACTTTTAATCAATATTACTTCTTAATTAGAAATATATTAATAAAATAATTTATTTTAGAAACAAATATTATAGGCTAAATATATTAATTTTTTAAATGAAGAGTTATGATCTTTTACATATATCATTTAAAAATATATATTAATTTTTTTAAAAAAATCAATTTAAGTAAAAAAAATCATTGAAATTTTTTAAAAGTATAAATTAAGATGTAATAGTTTATGTAAAACAAAAGTGAACAAATTAATGTTAAAACTATAAATATATAATGAAAAAACGTATATACCTAAAAAAAGAGTAAAATAAATTTTATTTTGTAAATATAGTAAATTATGTGTAATGTAATTAATCAGCTAATTTAGTTATAATTCAAATATTTCACAACATTGTTGTAATTACAAATATTTTTGCATAAATAACAATAATAATAATAACAATATATTTCTATATATATATATGATGGTGAATGAGAAGTAGTGGCCTAAGTCTCTTTTGTGATATTTTTATTTTATGTGTACAAATAATTTGACATTAGATGAAATCATACCTTTGATCTTGCACAAGGCTCTGCAAACTGTTTTTTCACAAGCCTTGCAATGCAGGCGTACCTTCAATTCCACAACCTGTAACCTCAAAACCAAAACCAATTTCACTTGTAATTTGATGAGTGTAGCTTTGGTTGTAATGTTGTTACTCATTTCAATGTTAGATTTTACAATCCAAAATTTCACAGATATCAACTAAACTAATTAATTAATTAAGTTTCTACTTCAAATTTAGCACTTGAATTTTTCTTTTTTGTTGAACATTATACCAAACACATACATTGAAAATAGAAACCTAAAAATTGAAAAATGTGAAAATAAATATCACAAAATAACATTTTGTAAAAATATAGGAAATAGAAATGTATTGGAAATGTATAAATATTAAAATATATAGAGATATGTAAGTAGATATTAAAAATATAAAAAAATATATATAAATATAATTTTGTCTACAAGTATTAAAAATTATTTATTACTATAGTCAATCCTATAATTATAAATTATTTGATTTAATTAAGAAAAATAGAATTTTTTAAATTTATTTTTCCTTAATTGTTAAGAAAAAAATTAAAGAAATGTATTGTTTATATTGGAAAACATGTTTTCTAGTAATTTTTAAATTTGTAGAAACAATCTCAAAATATTTCAGAAAAGTTTTTAAAAATTTTCAATATACAAATATTTTTGAAACGTGAAAGTGCCTACTAAATGAAATTTCTATACTAAACTGCAATAATTACATAGTAAAAATAATGGTTGATTATAATTTGTTGGACTATCTATAGCTCTAATCTGAATAATTCTGTTAAAATATATATACGTAGATGGAAGTATGCTACAATCAAATCAATGAAGCCACTTAAATGAGGAAAATTTCAACAGGAAATCCCACAAGAGAGAGAGAGAGAGAGAGTTACAAACCTCCATTGCATCTCTGACTTGCAGAGAAGAGAAGAAATAAATTAACCAAAGCAAAGCTCCTCCTGCTCCTACTTTGTGCTTTTATATTTATATTAGCAATTCAATAACAGTAACATTGTTGAATTAATCATGACTTATTATTATTGGCCAGCAACATGTGCATCTTCTTACCACACTTTGCTTGGACTCAAGGCAACTGTCAAATCATTACAATCCCATGCCAGGGTCCAACTCTTTTTTCCTCTTTCTTTATATATGTATCTTATTTATTTATTGGAATAAATGTATTATATTTTATGATTAAATTTATAATATTTTTTAAGTATTTTGTATTTTGTCAATTAAAATAAACAATTTTGTTTCAACTTATAAAAATATTATTTTAGCATTTTTTTGTGTTAACCACCAGTATTTAGAGTCCACTGGACTTTAACTAATTCGGTTCAACCCGGGCATGACCGTAAGAGTGGGAAAGGTCTCCCAACAACTAATTTAACGCGATTGCATACACCAGGACTCGAACCCGAGACCTCGCTTAAGCGAGAACAACCCCTTACCAGTTGATCCCAACGGTTGTTGATGTATATTGTTTTTAACAACTTGAGCTGTCTAAATAATTAATTTGTAGATTGAAAGAATAACCTAATAAAAGATATTAAATTTAGAGAATCATAAATATATTCCACGTTATTTTCTTTTTATAAATGTTTAGTGTATCAAATATAGACCCTTCTTCCTCCAAAGAAAATTCGATCTTAAGTGAATGCACTTAATCTAAAGTTTTAATTATGATTTGATCCAATCTAGAACAATTTGTATTTCTTATTGATATGAAAATAATTGATTATAAAAAATAAAATAAATTTTGAACCTAAAGCACAAATTTCGTCCACTTTTTCACTTCGATAGGGTCTTATTGATTTCTTTGGTTTTGCTTCTGTTTTAGACAAATCAATTACGAGAGATTGCCGTCCTCCTTGCCGGTTGGATTGGATGATAGCCTTTATCATTCTTAGCATTATTATTTTTTTAGCATTTTTGATACCCCCATATCAATATTCATGCCTAAATGTAGGTTTAACACTCTAACATCCACAAGGAAGTATAGATCTATATAAAGAAAGATAATTTATTTTATCCTCAATAAGAAAAATTAGTCCTATAAGAACAAGAATTATCAACGGTAAAGTCCAAATTCAACCAAGTTTGAGCTAAATATAATATTTCTCTATATATACCTCTAATATCTTTTCAAGTTATTCATTCTTAACTTTCTCTACATTCTATTCATTCCATACTCATTCTCTCATATACACCATATTAACTTAAGCATCGAAGTCATTGTGGGAGAAATCCCACAAGTTCACCTAACCCTTATTATGCGTGCGGGTTCTACAGCTGAGCTAATGCCGGAGTTATCAAGTGGCATCGTTTTTGGAAAACCATCCTTCGAATTGAAGATTGTTGTATGTCAAAATAAGCTTCAATGTCAGCCCATATAAGTTTAGCACATGGAATTCCTTCCGAGTTGGACACCACCTCACTCCCATTGATCTTACATCACCAAGCTCTCAAATCGGTGGAACAACTTAGCTAATGGCACCTATTGAGCTAATTACGTACTCTAATGGCCGAATTACTGTTTTGTCGACTTCCTATAAAGGTACAAACTCATTTTTTCCTTATTATGCACCTTTCCAACATACGAGTAGACTTGTCCCGTCTATTCCTTTCCTCAATCTCCCTAACTTCTATGTTGCTATTGTTGTGGCCGGATCAAACTTCATCAACCAACTGATTAACTTACTTCCTCTTTATAGAGAAACTTTGATAAATAATTTAAAGACTTAGATGGGTATGATGCAACAATAACTCATAGCCCTAATTTAGGAAAATGTCTAGATTGAAGGAGAATTTGGACTGGCTAATACAAGCATGCCACCCTTAGGATTAATTGAAACCTAAGAGGCCCAGAACTTGGTGATAACAATGCCGAAATACACTTACAAGATCATACTAGCTGAGAATCTAAAGAAGTTAAATCACGCATCTGTATCTCTAAGCTAGAGCAAACTGATATTACTCACTGAATAAAAGAGGCGATGCATAAAGCTCGAGTTAGACTGAGTGACATTGAAGGATGGATTCTGGAAGGAAGTACCTCATTTATTAGCGATATAATTAATGCACAAATTCTTTCCAAATTCAAGCTACCTCAGTTGGATCAATATGATGGAATTGGAGATCCAATTGCCCATGTCTTAACATTCCGAATAAAGATAATGTTACAGAATGTTAATAATGCTATTTTATGCTGAGTTTTTCCAAGTACACTTACGGAGACAGCTTAAAGGTGGTTTTACCGACTACCTAGAAATTTCATCTCCTTTTGTAAAGAATTAATTGAGCAATTCCACACTCGATTGATTACTAACATACTACCGATCAAGAGCATAAATGACTCGATTGTGTCAATAAGAGAAAAGCGAAACTCTCAATAGTTACTTGGATCAGTTTAATGAAGTTGCCATATAAATAAAGCAATGATAGATGCTTTAAAAATGGCACTCAGATGGACAAATTGTCTGATAAGATAATGAACAAAAAAGCTATAGACTTTTTTTGAAGTAATGGTTATTGCCACAAAGCCTATTAACCTTAATGAAGATAGGAAAATGCATAAAAAGGATGAAGAGAGAGCACTAAACAAAAGAGAAGAGAAGGACACTCAAAGGGATAAAAATCCAATCGCCGAGTTCAAAAGAGAGGTAAATAGATTTACCTCATTGAATGCTCTTAAGTCAAAAATTCTTATGTGAATCCAACAAAACAATATTGACATCCTCGATCGAGAAAACATAATTCTAACTATAAAAGGAATCGTGTTAGAAGATACTATTATAAATACCATCAGGATCATGGTCATGATATGAATAGTGTCGAGATCTCCGAGTAGAGATCAATCAGCTGGAAAGCGTCGGTGCTTTAAGGAGTTTCACTTATACCTTAAACCAGGATAAGGAATGAGATACTTGAACATGTAATGATGAACCAAAAAGAACTCGCATGGAAGTTTCTAGAGTTATAAATACAATAGTCGGAGGAGATACCATGTCGGGTGGTAGAAAGAAATGATTCTGAAAAGAGGTATGTTCCTTATCTAAATTTGATTAAATTATAACCTTTAGTCCTAAATACAGAGAATCTATTCTTCATCTTCATAATGATGCACTAGTAATAAGTGTGTACCTAAATAATTACCTCATGAAGAGGATATTAGTGGATGAAGGGAATGCAGTTAATGCCTTATCATTTAATGCCTTCCAAGAAATGGGACGATCAACTATTGATCTGAAAACTGTTCATAATCTTACTAGAATTTTTGGTTGCAGGATTGTTCAGCCAATAAGGAGCATTGAAGTTACCGTTGAACTTAGAGATTGAGATTTTGTGGACTTATAATAGTAGATATTCCATTAACTTATAATGGGATATTAGGAAGACCAATATTGTACGAGTCAGAAGTAGTAAGAACCAATAAATACTTAACAATAAAGATGCCATTCAAAGGCAAAGTCATTACAGTAAGAAAGGACCAGGAAGTAGCCAAACAGTGTTATCATCAATTTTATATTAATAAAAAGAAATGTGCATTACATAAATTCAAACTTAATGTATTAATCAACAAACCATAATACAAAATAAAAGAAATATAAAAAAAATAAACAATACTAAACAAACAAAAAAACTTCTAAAAATCACTTCTTCAGCTTCCTTCTCTTTTTAATCTTCATAGTCTGCTCTGAATCACTGACCAATTCACCATGGACCTTTTTCATACCATATTGATATAGTGAAAATGAAAGTTCGGTCCTATAAACTTCAACATCAAAATATTTGGGAATCTCCTTGCCATGAATAAAATATTCAGCAAATGCAACAACAAAAGTGTCATAATCACTGCAAAAAACATTAAAAATATGAAATTAATAAACAAAAAAGAAACAACAAAAAAAAAATCAAATCCTTGCGTAGTATTCTAAACATGCAAACCAACAACAATTTCAACACGCAAATGTCTATTACCACTATCATTATAGCCAGAAAAAATCCTAAGCTTTTTAAAAAAATGGCAGCATCATACCGTAACACTTCCTGACATCAGCAACAATAGCATTATCATGAGCACTCCTTAAAGAATTATATACAAAAATACACCAGTCCTTAATGCTCAACCTTCTAAGAACCAGTGCTCTTGAAGTTTAATATGAACAGGAAATAGAATATTCTCAACATCAACCATGGCTTTGACATGAGCATAACTTGTCCTATTATATATTCAGAGATAACATGATCGAAAGAAAAGCTAAAATCATTTTTTAATCCAAGAGCATAAGATCTCTGCAATGTTTGATAATATATATATATATATATATATATATATGTTGTTGTAAAAGATACATGCAACTTTTAGACAATTTCCCTTTCTTTCTAAAATAATAAAAAATCACATCAAGGTGCTATAAAAAAAAAGAACAATAATAAAAAAAAACAATTAAAAAACAAAATGAAAGACAAAAAATAATTAAATAAAAAACATACAAAATTCGAGATGAGCTCCCTAAGATAACACAAGGAATGAAACCATGTTTTCGAAGAAATTAAAGCAACACCATAGTTAAATCCAGGATTTAGCACCTCATATTTCTCAGGATATTTGAACTTTGACCTAACAAGAATAAAAAAATGATATTAAAAAATAGATAATGTATGAAAATCAAATATAAAACAAAAAACAAAGTAAAATAATTCTTTTTATGCTTATAAACTCCTTCATTAATCCATTTATTAAAATTAACAAGATCTTCAAATTTAGGAGCACTACCAACATTAGGGTTTATTGCACCATTGGTACCATAACTTTGACCCTTGTTTCAAAATGGTATCACAATTTTGATTTTTTTCTTAACTGGAATAAGAATATTCTTGGGATATTCTACACATCAGCTGCCCACTCATTATCCTAGTCACTCATGTGGGCCCAATACAATTACACAAAAAAAAATCACTCAAAATCCTTAAAATCAAAATCCATCGATTCTATTTCTTTTTCAAACCTCAATCTCTGGTTCTTTAAAACACTACTCCCTAAAATTGAAAACCATTACCCTAATCCTTAAAATTCTTCTTGAAACCTCCACTTTTGTTATTAAAATCTTCATTCCGTTCACTCCTGCTGATGCTGCTACTGTACTCATAATAAGCACATTAATAGAAGAAAATTTGTTTGTTTCTTGGCATTTAATTCTAGTGAAGCTACATGGATTTTGGTTGGGAAACCAGTCTTGAAGAAGAGCAGGGTTCGGCAAAGTGTTTTTGAAGTTGATAAGATTCTGGGTATCTATGTTCATGGAAGTAGTAACAGGTGTTGCAACAGCAACAACAACAGGTGAAGCTCATTGCAGCTGTTGGTGTAAAGAAAGAGAAGTGAAAGAGACAAGAATCAAAAGAGAGAAATGGGTTATCATTTTCTTCTAAATGGGTACTCAAAAAGATAGACAGATACGAAGAAAGAAAAAAGAAGAGGGTGTTTAAGGTTTGAGAGACGCCATTAGAGAAATGAATTTAAGGTTTTGAATTTAATTTGTTTAGTAATTTTAGATTTGGAAATGAATTTAATTTGTTTGATGGAGTGAATTTAGGTTATTTAATTTGTTTGATGGAGATGTGGAAGATCATGAATTTAATCAGCCTTGTTCTTGGTGTTCTTGGGTACTTGCAAATGAAGGAATAGAAGAATAGAAATTTTAGGGATTAAGGTTTTCCCTTTTTTTTTTAATTTGTTTTGTTAATTGGGTTTGTGATTTGAGTATTTGTTTTGTTAATTTGGTTTATGTTTCTCTAATTTTGGGTTTTGGTGTGTGCCAAAAGATTGTTGGTTGCGAGCGTGCCAGAGGAGAAATTTCTCAAAATAAGACCTGACTTCTTTTCAAACAACTATGGATTCCTAATCTCCTTTACCACAATTTGATTGGATTTCAAGCAGATGAAAATTAATTTGTAAATAAAAGAGACAATTTGAACACTTGAAAGGGAAATTGTATTAATTTAAAAGCTTAGTACAAAAATAAAGTTTGACAGTACTGATAAGCTAAGGAAAATGATAAGCTAAAATTCTAAAATTTGTAGATTGGTTTTGTAGATTGGTGTAGATGCCCTCTGATATGTGTCTTCCCTTTCTTTTATAGGCATCCTTACTTGTAGGCTACTCTTTGTTCATTAATTCCTCAATTTTAGAAGCTTCAAGTATCTTCCTCTCCAGCTCAAGAGTCTCTTCTCTAGGAAAATAAATGTACATAACTCTCAGACACCTTCTTCTCTAAGCTTGATCTTTTTCCTCAAGGCATTCTTATCTCGAATCTCCAGAATCTTCTTCATCAATGTACAGATAAGTCTAGAAGTTTCTTGTATTTTTCCTTTCTTGTAACCTTCACCTTAGTTTACTTCTCCAAGTAATCTTTCAATTTCAAAGGTCATCCATTTTGAAGAAATAAATTCCCGTAGCTCACTTCCCCAAGCAACTTCTGTACAATAAATTTTGTCTCCAGAACCTTTTGCAAATTGCATTGTGGACTAGGTTTTTTTCACTAGTTTTTAGGCTGAGAATTTTGATTAAATCAAATGAGCCATTTGTTTAATATATTAAGCCAAAAAATTAAATTATGGCATAAACAATGCCCCCCGCATGTAATTAGCTTGGGTAATCCAATGCTAATTTACATGTGAAATAAAAGTTACATTTATGGAGCTTAAATCTCTTCTTCTTTGTGAAAAATCAAAAAGAATTTTGGTGAGCCTGATAACCCAATAAAAAGCACTGAGGAAAATCCCAAATACATGCCTAATATTGCTTCTCAAATTTTTTCAAAACATCAAACGGCAAAATGAGCTTTATAAAATTCCCTACTCTTCATCTCAACCCAGTTCAACTCCTTCTTCTACAAAAAATTCAAATTCAAATTCAAATTTTTGCAAAAAATTGATTAGAGAAAATCAATTAATTACTCATTAACTTTCTAATTCCCCAAAAATTTCAATGTTCTCCCAACACATTTTTCTCAATTTTTACTCATTTTCCCCAAATCTCCTTCAAAATACAAATGCCCAAGCATTTGCTCAAAATCCCTTAATTCCAATTTAATTTCCTCAAATTCTTACAAAGTCCATAATACATAAACCCCCAAATTTAACTTTCCCAAATTTATTTATTTATTTTTTACTTTTTTTTTTCTTCTTCTATTTTGCTTTCTTCTTCCTCCTTTTTTTTCTTTTCTTTTCTTCACCGGAAAGCTCCAGCAGCCTCTCCTTTGTCGGACAGTAGACCCGCCATAACCAGGCCACCACAAGCAGCCCCGGAGGCTGTTGTCTCTTCGTGCGACGTCCGATGAGCATCCGATGTTGCTGCCCTCCTCTACGATGTGTTAGACAATAGTAGGTAGCACAACGCTGCTGCTGCTGCTTCGAGCTTCGCTAACCTAGAACAGCGACAAGCTGTTTCCAATCTCCAAGCAGCCCACTCCATTGGCTTCCTTCTTCTGCCAATCGACACACAGCAGTAGGGAGGGAGCTGCTGTCCTAACTGGTTCAGCTTTACCAAAACAGAAAAATTATTGTCTCAAGGCAATCTCAAGATCTAAATCAACAACTCTTCCTTCACCTCTTGGTTTTGCAACTTTTGCAAATCATTTGTACTCATTCAAATCAAATTCCCAAGGTAATTTCTTCACCAAAGCTTATTTTTGAAAAAAGAAAATAGGTAATTTTATTTTCCTCTCTTGTGTATTTTAAAGTTGTTTGAGGATTAAACTTGAGATTGATTGTTCTTTGATGCTCATTCATGTGGCTTTGGTGATTTGATGCATAGAACAATTGCTCTTTGAATGATTTATGCTTCCATGGAAATATCTATGACTTGGAAATTAGCTGAATATTTTATTTCTGCATTAATTCAAAATTGTACTAATTCTAGCCAAATAATTTATGTATCATAATTCGGCTACTTCTAATGCATCTTTGATAATCTTGAGAGTGAAGCTTGATGCCAAAATGCCTATTTAGTGATTTTGGCTATTTCCTCAAAGCTTTATTTATTCTTGGATGCTTGTGATGTGATGGGATTTTTATACAAATGTGTTGTAGTCGAAGATTCATTCATTAATTCACCAATTTTGTTCATTTTACTTTGTAAAAATTTGGCTTTATTTTGGCAATTTTCATGCCAAAATAATTTTGCATCGTTGATTTGCATAAAGAATAACTTGGAGCTTTTAACCAAATTAATTTCATTTAAATTTGGCTTCTCCACTTGCAAATTTATCTTGAAGAGTAATGCTTTGCTTGTTTAGATTCTTGGCCAATTTTAGCCAAGAATAAAAATTTTGGTCAATGACTAGCTACCTTTCAAGAAAATTCAGATTTTGTATTTTAGCAGTTTATGCCAAAATAATCACAAATGCACTCCATCTTTTAGCCATCTTTAACCTTTGCCATTTGTTTGTTCTTGGCCAATCACTATACACTTTCATTTAGTAATTTGGTCTATTTTGCTCTGGGGAAATGAACCAAAACCTATGCTGCTTCTCTTTGAGATAATTCTCCATATTTATTTTAGCAAGATTTTGCCAAAATTTTAATTGTGGAATTTATTTATTTAATTCGGCTTTTATTAAGCCAAATAAAATGCTTTTTTGGATGGTCACCATTTATCCATCTTTAGGAATTAATTTCCTTGAGGAAGAAGATGCTTTGCTCATTTTCTATGCAAATTCTACTTGTTTAGCCAGTGGACTAATAAAAAATATTATAGCACCATTGCAAACTAGCATGTGGTTTAGAAAACCACAAACACCTTTTGTAGACACCCAATTCTGGGATAAGGGAGTGTGGATGCGACAAAGGACTCTGATGATGAGAATTCATTATAAATAGATCCTCAGAATTTGATTTTTGGATCTCAAAGGCTAAAATGCTCTTTTTCAAGGATTTAATTGAGTTTTTGTGGGCTAAATTGAAAGTTTTCTTTTCAGGGGTCTTTTAGTAAAAGCTTCCTTTCTTCAGGGGTCTTTTAGTAATTAAAAGTAAAAAAAAAAAAACTTAAAACCGATTGGAATTATGTAATTCCGATCGGAAATATGTAATTCCGACCGGAATTACACATTTCCGATCGGAAATGCATAATTCCGACCGGAATTATGTATTTCCGATCGGAAATACATAATCCCGATCGGGATTATGCAGTCCTAATTGC
>CATIWK010123195.1:0-22328 GCA_949634005.1 Mallotus japonicus
ATATCTTTCCAGGATGTAATTGCATTAATTTCCGTTGTAAATTATTTTCATTTCATTTATTAGTTCATTTGTTGTAATGGTACGATGAGCAAATAAGAACAGATAGAGGAAAGAGCACAACAGAGATTAAAGAGTATCAAAAGCCTCAAAACAGTTAATCAATAACTACATCACAGAAATGTCCAAAATTTCCTGTCAGTACAGTCAGAAAAATAACAAAATAGGAAGGGGGAATCAGGACTCAACCCCATCCTCGCCATAATCATCGTCGTCGTCGTCATCGACGTCTGAGGGTTCTCTCCTGCTGGGGCCAACATCACGTGTCCTCAATGCCTCCAGCTCGGCCTGTAGCCTCTGGATCTCACTCTGGTAGTAAGCACCCTCTTGCTGGCGCACCGACTATAAATGACGGATGGTCTCGTCCTGCTCCTGCACCAACTTCTCATACTCAAGCTGCATCATCATAACACACATGCATTAGCACAAGTGCATGCATAACATACACATGCATATCATTGCATAATTAAAACAGGAAATGAGCCAAAATGAAAAAGACTCACATGAGCCTCCATACAGTAGTGCACAAAGTGGCTCATCAAACCCGAAGCACACTGATACTAGTATGTGGCCATATCTCGAGGAACCTGCAAATACAACAATCAACAAACAGTGAACCTAAACTATCAAAATAACAAAGACAGATATGAACTCACATGAGTAGCATCCTTGGAAATGAAGCCCACGGGGTCAGAGGACGTTGGAACCACCTGGGTCACCACCTTGCCATGGAGGTTAAGTGCCCAAACCATAGGGAGAAGAGGCAGTACAACTACCCCAGAGATCATCTGAGCAGTCCCAGCAGGAGCTCCAGCACCGCCTAAAGTCTCAGTGGCACTCCTAGTATGAGACCTCTTCGAACAAGGTTGCCAAACACAAATAGAAGCAGTCAGAATTAGGAAAAAATTAGCATAGGCACATAGAAAAAGAATCAAAACATACCTAAGTATAGAAGAGGAAGAAACACCTGCAGCTGCAGTAGGCGGAGCAATCACGAAGTTCCTTGTAACGTCGTCAATCAGGAAAGGAACGAGAGTCTCAAGATACGAGACACCCTCTGGCTCCAAGAGCAACCGGTGATCAGTCCCAACCAATGCCTCCTCTAAAGTGGGGCCGAACATGTCCTTCCCCCAGAACATGTTGAGAGGAGGAGAATGAGGAACACGACAACTAGTGGGCCCTAAGAACCAGCTCCCCATATGCTTGCCAAGGTACCAGGTGCAATCAACAGGTGTCACAAACAGTATCTACCTGCCTATGATCTCTCTGGCTCCTTGCATCGCCGCTATGAAAGCCGTGGGATAGCCTTCCCACCACCACCGAAGGTATATCTGTAATAAAAAAGACTATTGGGAATGGGATATATTAAACACCAGAATAAGAAAAGTAAAAGAAAACACCGACCTTATCAAACATCAACTCCGTAAGAGCAACACGGGTCGCCTCTAAAGACTTCACTGAGCCCTTCTAAGGCTGAGTCGTCCATATAGGAAAATGAGGGAACCCCTCTAGCATCCCAACAACTACAAGAAGAAAATACGGTCAAGAACAACACACTTGAAATAAGAGGAAAAGAACAATAAAGCATCTGAAGCAACTTACATCAACCACCAGCGGCACACCGTAGATCTATAAATTATCTCTGCATGCGTCATCCAAGCCATGGAGGAGATAGCCATAGGCAGCGGAACCCCAATCATAGTCGTGCAGAGCATCAAGGTCCCGTAGTAATGGAAGCAACCAAGAGCTGCCTGTGTTGTTTGCGTTAGGGAACAATACCATGCTCATCAGATAAAAGATGAAGCACCGGGCGCGTCTCTCAGTGCCGACGTCACCACCTCCAGCAGTACCATCGCACGCCCGCCAAAGTCGATCATAAGAGATCAAGCCTCCCCGACAACTTAGAACTTGGGTGGGTAGCTTAGCAAATCACGACATAGTTCAGCAGGGTCCTCTGGGACATCGAAAGGGATCCAATGACTAGCAAAAGTGAATCTCATGATAGCAGTAAAGTCGAGTGGTGTGACTATCATCTTCTCGAACTGGAAGTGGAAGGTATGTGTACAGTCTGACCACCTCTCCACCAAAGCAGTCATCACCGCTTGTCGACTCCTCAATGTCTCCGGTCCCTCTCGGAGACCGTCCAGAATACCATCAAACCCGAGACCACGCACCCAGCCTCGTACCACCACAAGCAGCTTCCGATAAATCTTCTTAGCTCCAGTGAAGCTACCAGGCAACACTAAATGCTTCACCGGGCTCTAAAAAGGGAAGTCAGCAAAACATAAATTTTGACTCATAAATTTATCTACTTAAATCAGCACTAACTACTGTTTACTTGTCATTTTCAAGTAAACAAAATCACATAATCAGGATGGGAAACATGGCAAACAAGTCCTAACATGTAGTCTAAGGGAAGCAAAACACTAGCAGAGTACATCTCTAAGTATCACTCAATGCGCAAAGGAGCTAATCCTAGCAAGGGAAGTATCATGAACATTATTCCTTAAATAATCTAATTCATCTAAATCATTGCCAAATTCGCAAGCACTAACTTTCTATGTCTTATCATATAGGAAGGATATAGCTTAAAAAAAATCGAGTTTGGGGTACTAACCTCCTGCCGATGAAGCACCCAGACGTGCTCCCTCAAGTTCGAGATGAGAGGGATCTCATGCCCCCTCCTCACTTCATACCGCATGCGATAAGCCGGCACCGGCTTCTGACGCGCTGCACCACCCATAGCCTGATCTACCTGATCCTTTGCGCCCTCCAAACCGAGGTCCTCCAAGTCAAATGCAAGGTTGGGGTCGGCATCCGCCAAAATATCCTCACTGCCCTCGCCTCCTTGCATAGGTATGTATCTGAAGAAGAGAAAGCCTAAAGTCCAGAGAATCTAAAGAGGAAGAGAGAGAAAAGAAGGTGAAAAATGAAGAAAAAGACAAAAAGTGAGCCTTTTATGGTTATTATTTAGTTGTATTCATGTTGTTTTCCATGTTTTGTACTTGTTTTAAATATAATTAAATATAAATAAAATTTATTAATTTATTAAATATGAATTACACAAATTTAAATTTATTTATTATTTTATTATTTAGTGAAGTTGTTGTTGCTATTTTTTTTTATTTTTTTCTAGTTGTTTTCTAAATATTGTAAGGTTATTGTCCATATTTTATACTTATTTTAAGTTGTTTTTTCAACTCTATCTTTAGTTTTTTTAAATTAAATATTGCAAATTTTTAAGTAAATTAATGAATTAAAATTTTCAAAAGTGAAATATATGATTTTTTAAATAAAAAATTCAATGAATATGATTGTTTTTTTTTTTTTTTGAAATTATGGTTCTTTATTTGTTGTGTTGATGGCTTTTGTTTTATTTTCGAGTTGTTGTTGAATTGTTTGAAGAATTTAATAGTTGCAACTTAATTTTTTTAATTTAAATATTTTAATAAATACTTGAAGTAAATTATTTTTTATATTTCAATTTTTAATTTTTTTAATTTAATATTTTTAAGTGGTTATATTTGAGTTTTTGTTTCTATTTTTTGGTTTTTTTATTGTTGTTTAGTTGTTGTCAGCTTGTTCTCTATGCTTTTTAGCATATTTTAAATTTGTTTTTAACTTTATTTTTGGTAGTTGTCAAGAAGTTGTTGGATTGTTATTGATGCTATTTAGTTTTTTAGTGATTTTTTTTTTGTTGTTATCAGGTTGTTGTCCACGTTATATGCTTATTCTAAATATAATTAATTTATATAAATATAAATTATATAATTTTAAATTAATTTATTAATTTACATAAACAATATGAATTTATTAAATTATTTAAATTATTAAATAATAAATTAGTATTAAGTATTAAATCATTGAATATTAAATTATTAAATATTAATAATAATTTAATATTTGGCTGTCGTGAGGTTATTGTTGGGCTATAGTTTTTGTTTTTTAATTTTTTTCTAGGTTTTGTTCATGTTTTATACTTGTTTTAAGTTGTTTCTTTTTAACTTTATTTTTATTGTTGTTAGGATATTGTTGATTTTTTGGTTCTTTTTAGGTTGTTTTCTGTTTGTTATGTAGTTGTTGTGACATTGTTGTCCATGTTCTATACTTGTTTTAAAAATAATTATTTTATTTAAATAGAAATTGTAAAAATATTAATTTATATAAATATAAATTATATACATATAAATTTATTTAATTATTCAAATTTTTAACTATTAAATTATTATTTATTAAGTATTTCATTATTATTAAATATTAAATCATTAAATAAATAGATTATTAAATATCAATCATAATTTAATATTTAGTTATTGTTTGGTTGTTGTCGTTATTTTTGTTTTGTTGTTTTATAGTTGTTGTTCATATCTTATGTTTGTTATAAGTTGTTTTTTAATATTCTTTTGGTTGTTATAAGGTTTTTTTATTTTTTTATTATTTTCTGATTGTTGTCGAGCTGTTGTCCATATTTTATATTTATTTTAAAAATAATTAATTTAATAAATATTAATTTATTAAAAATAAAAATTTATTAAATTATTTAAATTAATAAAAATTATGTGAATTATTAAACATTTAATTTTTATTTTTTAATTATTAAATTTCTATTAAGTGTTGAATCATTAAATTATTAAATATTAATAATAATTTAATATTTGGTTGTTGTTAGGTTGTCGTTGTGTTGTTGTTACTATTTTTTTAGTTTTTTCTAGTTATGTTTTGGTTGTTTGGTTATTGTCATATTTGTTGTCCATGCTTTATGCTTGTTTTAAATATAATTAATTTATATAACTGTAAATTATATAAATATAAATTTTTTTTACTATTTTAAGAAATATAAATTATATAAATTTAAAATTATTTATTAGTTTATTATTTTATTCAGTTGTTGTTAATATTATTTAACTTTAAATCATATAAATACTATTCTCAATAAAAAAAATCATATGAATACAAAGGGATAAGATACATTTTGGCTCCTGAAGTATACCCTGAAGCGCACTTAAGCACCTTAACTAATTTCTACCTTACTTAAATCGAAAATTCAAGTTTTATTGAACTTTAAGCCCCTCTCTTTAACGCCATCTTCTTCCATCTGCAATATCTCCATTAGATGCCCTTAAAGTGGGCCACGTAGGCAACAAAAACCTTCTTTTTGCTTTCCTTCTCCTTCAATCGACATCATCGTCACTGCTAGTGTCACCATCACTGCCACCATGAAACCGACCGTTGTTGCCACCATCGTCACGGAGGAGATAGTGAAAGCTCAGACCTTTTTCAAAATAGCAGCTGTCTCCCTTCTCTACTTCTCCATAATCACTCTTGTTTACCACCTCCCCAACATTCCATCTCTCGTTTCTACTATCTCCTCCTTCAGAGTTTCCGCCACCATATTCTGGGTGTTATCAAGAGCGTTGAGAAGAAGGATCCAACTGGTGCCAAGGTCACTAAGTCTGCTGCCAAGAAGGGAGGCAAATGAATCGTGCAGTCCCTGAGTTCTACCAACGCTATTAAGGACATTTTATGCTACTATTCTTGTGTCTTAAAATGTTTAATTAGTGGTTACATTTGAAGTTTTTTATGTTCATTGTCCAGTTGCAGTACCCAGAATTGGGTGCTAGATAGGCAGTGGAAACAAATCTATATGAGTATATTATGTCATGGTTTTGTAATTTTGCTCTTACAGTTTATGTTTGACAATTGATGTTTCTCTTTGCTATGTTCTTGATGTCTATTTTTTTTGCTCTGTTTGCCATTATCTTGTGCATTTATGTTACTAGATCAAAATTTTTAGGAGTTCTAGATGGTTTGCTTTGAAATAGATATCTCATACACATTTGGTTGAAGATAAGGGTGGACAAAATTGGATTGCATTGAAAGGGGACAAGTTCATCTTTTCTGGTGGTGGAACATAATTTATACACAGAGAAAATCAATATTTAGACCAGATTTCACAGGTTTGTTACGTCTATCATCCTGACTAGTTTCAAATTTTTTTCAACTCCATCATGTTGATTTCTTTGTTAATTTCAATGCCAATGTGAAAATGGTTGCTGATATCGCATTTGGCAAAAACATTCGTGTTGCTTTGGACATTGGTTATGATGTAGCAAGTTTTGGAGCCTTTTTGCTTCAGCGAATTGTGACTATATCAGTAGCTCCAACAGATATCCATGAGAATCAAATTCAATTTGCATTGGAGCGTGGTATTTCTGCCATGGTTGTAGTTTTTGCTTCACACTGTTTGTTGTATCCAAGCCAAGCTTTTGACTTGATTCATTGTTCAAGATGCAAAATTGACAGGACTAGTGGTGGTAATTTATTTTTTATTTTGACCTACTTATAGGCTTTAGTGCTCATTCATTTGAGTTTAGATTTATGTTATTTGTACATATCTGCAAATGCACACACAAGCTAAATGCTCTGATGATTAAAAAAATTCTGATATCCATGGCTATTTCTTGCTTTTATGTGGGATGAAGATGGAATCTTGCTTTTAGAGGCAAACAGAATGCTAAGAGTAGAAGGATATTTTGTATGGGCAGCACTGGCACAGCCAGTGTATAAACATGAAGACAATCTGCAAGAGCAATGGAGAGGTAGCAAATTATGTTGGTTCTTTTTTTTTTTACTGAAAATTGTGTCGGTTCTTGGGTGTTGTAGTCTCAATGGAGAGGACTTGCTTTTACCACATGCAGAATTTTTTGCTTGCTTGATTTCTGATGATTTTTTATTATATTACAAGAAGAAATGCAGAATCTTATTTGTTGGGAGTTTGTAAAGAAGGAAGGCTATATAGCCATATGGCGGAAGCCTTTAGCCAATAGCTGCTATCTAATCGTGATGCTGGAACACAACCTCCACTATAGCTTTGATTATCTCCACCGTGATGGTGGTGGCAACTGCGGTTGGTTTCATGGCGGTAGTGATGGTGGCACTGGCAGCGACAATGATGTCGATTGAAGGAGATGGAAAGTAAAAAGATGGTTTTTGTTGCCTACGTGGCCTACTTTAAGGACATATAACGGAGATACTGCAGATGGAAGAAGATGGCGTTAAAGAGAGGGGCTTAAAGTTCAATAAAACTTGAATTTTTAGTTTAAGTGAGCCAGAAATTAATTAAGGTGCTTAAGTGCACTTCGGGGTATACTTCAGGGGCCAAAATGTACCTTATCCCTAAATACAAATTTGTTAAAAATATAAATTTTAAAAAATTATTTAAACTAAGAAAAATTTAAAATTATTAAATATTAATAATAATTTAATATATTTAGTTGTTGTTAGTTTATTGTTAGGGTTTTTTAGTTTTTTATTGTTGTTTTCTA
Source organism: Mallotus japonicus (assembly GCA_949634005.1). Taxonomy (NCBI): domain Eukaryota; kingdom Viridiplantae; phylum Streptophyta; class Magnoliopsida; order Malpighiales; family Euphorbiaceae; genus Mallotus; species Mallotus japonicus. Next base: position 7,383 of record CATIWK010123195.1, read on the forward strand.
GTTGTTGTTTAGTTTTGGCCAAATACCTTCTTTCACGTATGAACTTTACCATATTAGTCTATTGCATACCTCAACTTTATTTTTTTCCTATTACACGTATGAACTTCTATTTTGGACATACTCCACACATTAAAAACCAGAGGTAAGCACATCCTATGGACGCAATCTGACGTGTAATAAAATTGACCACGTGGACGTAAATGTCAGAAAAAGTTAATAAAATTTTTAACTTTATTACCAAAAAAAAAAAAAAAAACCTAAATCTCTTACTGCATCTTATTAAAATGAACAACACCACCACCACCACCGTCGTCATCATCATCCTCGCAGCCTAAAACCATTAAGCTAACACACCTCCACCGTTATCTCTCTCTTCATCAATTCTTTAACCAAAACAAAAAAATAAAGAATCAAGAAAACCCTAAAACCAGTCTCTTCCTTCACTTTCATGGAGCAACACCCACCAATCATTTTCATTGCTCCTGATCCTCCACCTTGCCCTACACCTCCATCAAATGCCCTCCCAGTCCTTTCAGTAGCCGCCGGTGCCGGAGAGATTCCATTTATTAATTAAATATTTAAAATAAAATTTTAATTAAATTCTTCCTAACCTTTTTTTCAATTCTTTACTTTTCATACCTCCAACGCCATTTAACTTATCATCTCCCTTCATTAACCACTCCTTTGGCCACTACCATACCTTCTCCAATTCAGTACAAATCTCAATTTGAAGATTATCAAAGCTAACAGGAGAAACCTAAGGAACTTGGTGCTGCCTCCCAGAACGACGCCGTTTTTTCTACTCCCTCCAATATTTTCAAGTCTCTGTTTGGCGACGTTGAGCAAAACACAGTAGTATTGATGGTGGTGGTTGTTTTAGCACTCTGAGGAACTCTACTAATAACTCCAACAATCCGACGGGATATTGAGGATGACCTCCACTTTCTAGCCTTGGCAAGCTTGACGGGTTCTGTTAGATTCAAAGTAGCATTAAAGGCATTTAAATCTGTTGCAGAAAGCTACGAAAGCAGTAATGTATGTATTGCTTGTCATTCATTGAGTACTGGCTTTGCTCTATAAGTGGGGAAGGCATTAGCTAAAGAAGGAATATATGTGGAAGTGCATTTGTTTAATCCCCTTTCTATTTCTATAGCTATGAGCTTAAGGAACATTGGGGAAAAAGCTGGATTTGCTTGGAGGAAGGTTAAGATTTTAAGGTTAATTTGATGTTATTTAGAATTTGATTTTTTTTATTGATTTTGATGTCTTCATTGTTTCTTAGGGTGAAACTTTATTTTTTTTTACAAATTTTCATGGTTTTTGGTGTTGAGAATTTCTTTTCATTTTAATGTCTTTAAATTCTACTCATCACTTGTTTGATGAAATGCCAAAAGCTTGTTTGGTGCAAAGGATGATGGTTTGGGTAGTGGTATATGGTGGTGTGAATGGATAATAGGGAGGAGCAAAACGTTTTTAATCTACTAGTCACCACTTAGCCTTCTCTAATACTTGATGTTTTATATACTATTCTTTTTAAGTTTATCATTTTTGCTATCGCTTTACTGCCCATTGTTGAGAGGTAATATATATTGATTTTTGTGAGAAATAATAGTAAAAATGTTTACTGATTGTTGGGCATAATCAATCAAGCTGGGAGCAGCATAGCAAGATAGAGAAATCAAAACAATGATGATTTTGAATTGTGATCACCACCTATTTGATGTAATGCCAAAGAAAATTTTTTGTTTTATTTGGCCATTTAGCTTTTTTTTTCAATGAACCACGCGTAGATGGGCATTTGAAGTCACGTGATTTGCCACGCTATAAAAGTATACGTTCAATAGAATCTATAAAGTCTGAATGAGGGGTGAAGTAGGTCCAAAATAGAAGTTCATACGTGTAATAGGAAAAAAATAAAGTTGAGGTGTGCAATAGACCAATATGGTAAAATTCAGGTGTGAAAGAAGGTATTTGGCCTTTAGTTTTTGTCCATATTTCATGTTTGTTTTAAATATAATTAATTTATATAAATATAAATTTATCCATTTATTAATTTAGATAATTTAATAAATTTATATTCACATAATTTAAATTTATACAAATGAATTAATATTTATATAGAACTTCAACCACGGACTGTATTTTGAAAGAAAATTTTCAGAAAATTTAATTTTCAAGGAAAAAACAATATTATTTCTGAAGTTTTTTTTTTTCCCATATTTTGGTTAGTTGTAAAAAATTCCTTTAACAAAACAACAATTAAAATCCAATTCATTACAAATATAGCAATAAAAAACTAAAACCCATAAACAGAATACAATAAAAAAAAGTTTTTTTCTGAATTAATATATAAAATATATACGTTGAGTCAAGAATATACACTCTTTTGCCAAATCATAATAATTTTGTAAAGATATGCTAATCCTAATATAATCTAACCACATACTCCACAACAAACATAGAATCTTAAATGATAAACTCACTCTCTAATTCTTGTAAATGGAAGACACCATGCCACACACTTCAAATAAAAAAAAAAAAAATCACTATTACTGTATTTTCTTTATCAATTAAAATCTCTTAGATAACGTTTTGGGATATTAATATGCAAGCAATAGGAGTAGAGGGTTATAACTTATAGGCATAAAAACAAACCAAAATAGAAAAAAAATTTAAGTCACTAGTATTTAGAGTCTATTGGACTTTAACTAATTCGGTTCAACTTGCACAAAACTATAAAGATGGCAAAGAGCAAAAGTCTTCCAATAATTAATTTAATGCAACTACATACACTAAAACTCAAACCCATGACTTCACTTAAGAGAAAATAACTTGGGTTCGTTCAACTGATTGCAACGATTGTTATTATAATTGTTATTTTTAATTATACTTGTTGTAGTAATTTATATATAATAAAAATCTATATATATTTTTAAGTTTTAAAAGGAGTCTATGTTAAATAGACAGTGAGATAAAGAGTTTTTGATGATTTTTTTTAGGAAAAAATAGAATTTTTAATTTTTTAACACTTAATAAAATTTTGGGATGAATAATTTTAAAATTTAGTATGTGTGTATATATATAGGTTCGCTTAAGACAATTGGTGGAAATTTTGCACTATAAAAATTTTTATCTTTTAAAATTAATTTTTAACAAGTGAATATTATTATTTTCTATAATATTTAATGGAAAAAACAAATTTGTTCCCTAATTGAACTATAGAAACTCTTCTCTTTTAAAATTAAATTTTAACAACTGGCTATTATTTTCTATGATATTTAATGAAAAAAAAAACGTGTGTTACTAAATCTTGAGAGAACTAATTAAAAACAATTTTTTTTTTAGAATTTAATAACTTAAAACACACACAGCACAGTAACACCACACACCATCTAATAAAACTATGACAATTTTATTCGACGTGAAATGATATATATACTACATACATATTCTAAATTAGCATGTGAAATCTAAGACCAAAGATACTAAACAAATTTAAACAAATATACTAAAGGCAACTTTCTATATATTTTTTGTGCGTCTATACAAATACATGTATTTATCACGTGTACTAATTATATATGCCCATTCAGCAATCATTGAAATGAAAAGAAAAACCTAAAGAATTATGGGTGTCCATAAGCCTAACTATTCCTTTCCGTTGGATCTCCCAAAAAAACAAAAATATTTGTCTCCAGAAACAACCAAATTGCTGGTGACATTGTACCTAATTACCGCATTATTCTAGGCCTTTTGACACAAGAAAAAGGATCATTACTGACCTCTTTATCAAAATCTCATTATATCTTACCAAGAACCGTCCAATCCATTGACAAGGGTTATCTCTGTCTAAGCAAGATTTTAAATTTGAATATCAATGTATACGATTGTTGATAAATTTTTATTGATTTTATAATTCTATTAAAGTCCAGCTAAATTAGTTATAATTCAGTGAGCTCTAAATATCTGTGGTTCAGATAAAGAGAAAATCTCATTACAATTTGCTTCTTTTTTTTTTTCAATGTTTTTGTTTTTTTCTTAATGTGATTTGTTACGATTGTGAGTGATTTGTTCAAATAAGAGAAATAAATTTTGATACTCGTTTTGGTATGTTTCAATTGAAAACATAAAGCACTTTATCATTTCTTTTCAATAATCAATTAGAAGTGACATAATCCATTAAAATAAGATAATTATCAAGGCAAAATATAATCCACTAAAATAAGAGAATTATTAAGGGAAAGTATCATTATGATTTTTTGAAAAATACAGCTGCAAGTGCACTTTTTTAAAAAGAAAAATTATGGTAAAAGGAACCATAAACGAGCTAAGTTGCTCCTAACTTTTTTGGGTTTAGTTTAATAAAAATTCCTTCAAACTTATTAAGCCTCGTTTAATAATTGAGTTTATATGCCAAGGATCTTTGGTTCATTTCCACGTAAAGCATGTTTGTATTATATAGGAAAAAATGCTATTTATTCTGCGGTTTGGCCTATTACATTTTTACATCCCTGATATTTGAAAAAATACACTTTCATCCCTGATATTTGCAACAGTTAACACTCATTAATCCTCTGTCCACCACAGAGGGTAAATAGCAATTATCCCTATTATATATTTCCTATATAAATTATAATTTCCTACATGAATTATGATATTCTTGTTAAAATTCATTTCATTTGTCCAAAAAAAGGAATTGCTCTAGCCATTCCTCATTTTACTTATATTAGAACAAAACTATATTTTTATTAATTTCTTGTTTGGTTCAATCTCCCTAATTTTCTTTTTCAAATAAATTTTAAATATAACTCTTTTACAAATAAATTCTAAATTTAGTTAAACCAAATACACTTTATTAATAAGAATTATTTTTTTATAAGTAATTCAACAAAATTAAAAAGTTAGAATTTAAAGTAAATTTTACAAAATTTTCGTTTAAACTAAACATGCTCATTTGAATTTATAAATGAATTTCATAAAAAATTTGTGAAATTTATTTATATTAAATAAAGTATAAATACATTATAATTTTTATTGTATATAGGTTATTTTAAAAAAATTATTAGAATTTCCTTTTTTTAAAAAATCTTGCTACAAGTGCACTTTTCTTAAAAAAAAAAGACAAATTCATGGTGGAGCGCAGATGTATTTTATGATGGTTCATAAATTATTTAGTAATAATTATTATTTTTTATTTTGTTGACGATAATATTTTATTTGTTAGCGTTATTCAGTTTTGAAAATTTATTTAAAACGAGGGAAAGCAGTTACGTGATTTTATTTATTTATACTATATATAAAAGTATGAATAAAGAAAAAAAAATTTTGGACAAAAAAGGACATATATGTTTTACATGATGACATAAATAGTCTTGTTTTATTTTTTTGAAAATTTTAAAACTATAGAAAATGATTTGAGTTTTTATTTTAAAATTTAAAATAAAATAATTTATATTATCTTTATTATCAAATTTAAATAAAATATATAAATTATAAAATTATCATTATAAGGTCCATAATAAATGCACATACATTATGACTAATCGTTCGTATTTAATTTTATCTTGGTATTTAAGTCTTTTATTGGTCTTATACTCCATTTTTTTTTTAGGCTCAAAGAAGATTATATTAGATCAGATGCTAGAGCATCAAGAATAACAGCAGGAGGGACGGAGTCCCAATAGTGAAAACCAGACAAAGAACTCGACGTCCTAGCTAACACATGAGCGATGTTGTTCGATGACCTTCGCACAAAAGACACAGAACAATTCACTAAGTCATTGATAATAAACCTATAGTCCTCTATAATTAACCCAAGACAAGAACAATCATGAGCAGAAGACTGCAACAGCTGAATTACACCTAATGCATTAAATTCAACCAAGACATTCCTTAAACCCAATTCATTAATCCAGCTCAACGGCTCCTTCAAACTCAAAGCTTCTGCCAACAAAGCCTCCCCATGAAATGGACCCTGCACCTGCACTGCAGCAGAAATAAAAGTATCTCGGTGATCTCTAATAACCATTCCTGAGCTCTTTAATTATCATTCAAAAAAAGAGCTGCATCTATGTTGCATTTCCAGAAACCAATAGGAGGCTTAGTCCACTTACCAACACAACTCCTCTCCACCCCTAACTGAGTTTTAAGAACTAAACGCTAAGCAAGGGTCCATTGACTGAGCTGAGATAATGATCTCTGAATGACTTGAGCAGGAGAGAAAGAACAACCACACCAAACTAGACTGTTCCTATACGACCATAAATTTCACATAACCATAGCTGCAATATGAATTTCATCCATACTCCTGTTATCGAAAAAATTAGAAAGCCAGGCCATAAAATCCTGACACACCGATCTATCCAAACCAAGAGAAGATGAGTACCAGCACTCCTGAGCATAGGTACAGTTAACGGAAACATAAAGAACTGTTTCCACACCACCTTGACAAGACTAACATAAATTAGACACTGGAACCCTTTTCTCTTCCAGATTGTCACAAGTGGGCAGAATATTAGCAGCTGCCCTCCAAACAAGCATCTTCACCTTCGGTGGCACCTGCATAGACCAAAGTTTTTTTCCAGAATTTAGGAAAATAAAGCCTATTAGGATTTTGCTGCCTTTCAACCAATAACCTATAACTATTGCGCTTGGTATAAAGCCCTCTTCGGTCCCTATACCAATACCAAGAATCCTTAGGGGCCCAGGAACTAAGGGGAATACTTAGAAAAATAGAAGCATCCCGCGGGGAGAAAATATGATGAATGAGATCAGAATCCCACTTCATAGAATTCAGAAGTAAAAGGGAAGCCACCTTCAAATCTTTAAGCTTGTTCGGAGCAGGGGTTTCCACCCAACGATTATGCTCATCCACTAACCATGGATCATTCCATACATTTATATCCACACCACTACCCACCCACATACGCAGACCCAGCTTCAGCAGCCCAAGACCTTGGAGAATACTCCTCCACATATAACTAGGACTACCCCCAATAGATGCATCAAGAATAGAGGAATGAGGGAAATACCTAGCTTTGAAAATTTTTGCAACCAAGGAATTAAGAAGAGCAATATTAAAATCATGAATTCTCTTAAAGCCAATACCACCAGCCTCCTTTTGCTCACAAAGACGATGCCAACTCAGCCAATGAATTCCATGCTTATCATTCCCCATCTTACCCCACCAAAATCTATTAATAATCTTTTCGATGTCCTTACCAACACCCAATGGCAGCAAGAACACACTCATAGCATAGGTAGGGATAGCCTAAGCTACAGTTTTCAGAAGAATTTCTTTACCCGCCCGAGACAAAAGCTTGTTCTTCCAACCCTGAGTACGTTTCATAACTCTATCTTTAATGAAAGTAAAGACCTCCTTCTTCCCTCTCTCAATGATCGAAGGCAAACCCAGATAGTGTCTATGGTTCCCAACCTCTTCCACTGTTAGCATAGATGTGCCCTAGTGTAATTTTGTAATGTATAATGACATTGTAAATTATCCCTATGGCAATAAAATATTCATTTAAATATATTTTTTGTTTATTTGAGTATTTACCCTTTAGCATTATGTTAAATAAATTTATTATAAAGAGTTGATAATATGAGCTATAAATTTATTTAGCGCATATGCTATAAATTGTTCATAGTCAAATAATTAATATTTGGGTAATATTAATTAAACTATCACCTCTGTCTATTTCCTTGATTAGTATGTGATGCTAATAGTGGGAGGTAGTGAGTCTCATGTTACTTGATATGAGATATCAGAATAGACATGTGGATATTCATGTGATGGGTGGATCGAATAGTGACGTTAGATTTGTGATCGCAAGGATATTCACTTTTGATCAATGATCACGATCTAGGTCATAATGGTGCATATAATCCTTTGACCTGAGGTGACACGGTCATCCACATTTGAGTGGTTAGAGTCTGTTACCGCTTGCATACTTGTGTTATTCACACATGGGTATATGGCGTGTGGTGGCTCTTGTTAGTTAATTATAAGGATGAGTGTTTAACCAAGATGGGATTCATTGCCCGGAGTGAACTGGGATAGATCCTATGCTATCTAAGTTTATTCTTGATGAATAAGTTCATGACCAGGACAAATATAACACAGTCTGAAAGAGTTTCAGTGCTAGAAAGTGTTTCTAGTATTTGTTATATTTTATCAAGAATAACTTGAGATGAGGTCATATGATAAAGCTATTAGAGTTTGATTAAACCTTGACTTTAGGCTATATCGGGATCTTCAAGTGAATAGATTTTAGTGCACAATAATTATGACCATGAGGTTCATGTGAATCAAATATGCATTCATATTTAATTGGGTAGTTGTGATATCGATGCTAGGGTCACTCACAACTTATGAGAACTAAATATGTATAATTGGGATTTTCACATTTAGGCTTGAAAAGAGTTTCAAGTAATATCAAGAGTTGATATTATATTCTCATTGCCAATTAAACATGAACCTAGTAAGTCACACCTAAAAGAGTTTTTCCAAATCACCTTTTATTAATCTAATTATTAATTAAAGAGTTTAATCAATTAATTAAGATTAATGGAATTGGATTTATGCTTTGAGCAATGATTCTAGTATATCATGAAATCTAATTCCACCAAGAGTTTAATTATTAAATACTTGATTAATATGAGATATTAATTAAAGTATTAAATAAAAAATATATATTGTTTTCTTATAGACTTGTATTAATGGCCCAAGGTGTATGGGCCTAGGCCCAAAAGAGTTTTGGCCCAAAGATTAATCCAAGGCCCATTAACATAATCTAGGCCCATTAGTTTAATGGAATGGGCTTAGGCCAAATATTGGCCCATCAACCTAAAGCCCATTAGTTTGATGGAATGGGCTTGAGCTAAGTGTTGGCCTAACAAAAAAGGCCCAAATCCATCAACTAGGCCTAATTGATTTATGGATTGGGCTTGGCCCAAATATTGGTCCAAGAGTTGGCCCAATAACCAAGCCCAAGTCCATTAATCCATAAAAGTCATTTTGGCATATTAGGGAGATATTATCTCTTGTATGTGTTTTGTTGACTTTGGGGCAAGTTGAGTTAGTGGGTTATGTAGAGAAATATATGTGGTTTAAATACATGAGATGTGTTTAATGTATATACATATATTTTCTACACTTATTAGATATTTACATTACACTCTTAACTATGTCATGAGGTGGCTTGCAAGGTGGCATGCTCATGATGATGGTGTAAAAGATATTTGGTATGTATATGTCTAACTTAACCCTAATTCTCTACATATAAATATATCCTTAGAAGAGTTCTAAAGGGGTGAGACAATTAACATTCCATTAAGAGTTAGTGGAAGTTGTAGAGAAAATTGGGTAAAGGAAAAATATATACCAAAAGGAAACAAAACATATACCAAAAGTATACTCTTAGTTCTTGCTAGTAGGATTGAGTTAGAGCAAGTTTTCAAAGGGTCTTTTGAGAGGGACTTGCATCTTCACTTGATCAAAGGCAAGAAGGTGATTGGAAAGCTTTGGTGTTTCAAGCTAGAGGCCAAACATTTGGGTGGCTTAGCATTGATTCAAGAGTTGAACCAAGAGTAATCCATATTGTAGTAGATTACTTGTGGTCTACATCAAACACTTAGGAAATTGTAAGTATTCCGCAATTAAGATTTCCTAAGTTTTGTTTATACATGTTGATGTATTGTTAGTTATGTGTTTAAATGCAAAATGGATTCATGGGAGTGGAATTCTTCATATGATGAAGGATTATGAGAAAGTAAATTTTTGAAATTTATTCTACTTAGGTTTGTGCTTACCACACAAGTCTCTATGGCCTAAGTAGCATAACTGATTCCTTTCATGAACAATGCTACTGTCAACCAATTGATGATTCCTGGTGAGCAGCAACGGGACAAAAATATTGTTAGTGATTTATTCAATTCAGCAGACCAGGCACTAATTCATCAAGTGCCTTTAAGTTTACGTCTTGTGTTTGATTCTTATTACTGGTTGTTTGATGCCAAAGGATTATACTCGGTTCATAGTTGTTATAAACTTAGGGCATGTATTTTAACTCATCAGACTACAACTATTCATGATTCTTTTTGGCAGAGAATTTAGAGTGCCAAAGTCCCATTGAAGATTAAAAATATGATTTGGAGATTTGTAACAAGTTGTCTCCCTACTGCTAATTTACTTTTTAATAAGCGGGTTGATGTGGATCTTCAGTGTCACTTGTGTTTAAGGCACACTAAAAGTATTTTTCATATTTTGGTTATTTGTCCATTTATTGTTGCTTGCTGGCGTCTTTCAGGTTTAAATTTCAACTCCTCTCCTATATGTTCTTTCACAGATTGGTGTTCTTTAACTAGTCAGCACTTGCAGAAAAATGAGTTTGCTTTGTTTATGGTGATTTGTTGGGCAATTTGGCGAGCTCTCGTAATGGTTTGTTCTGGAATGGTAAGCTGTTTTCTCCAACTTAGGCTGTTAACTATGCAGGATCCCAGTTGTTCCAGTGGTTGCAAGCTCAGAATAAGTTTTTTTTTTTGAATTCCCATTCTATGAATCTTGATCCTTCCTTAGGTGCTGTTAGTTGGACCACGCCTCCACCTGGTGTGTTAAAGTTGAATGTAGATGCTACTTCTAATAGTTCGAGGATTGGTATAGTGTTGCAGGATGATGTTGGTATTTTTAAAGCTGCTAAGGCTATTCCAAGGCTTGATTATTCTAAAGTTCGTGTGCTTGAGGCTTTAGGAGTGCGTGAAGCATTGAGCTAGATTAAACGTAATGCATAGGGTTCGGTTTTCGTGGAGACAGACTCTTTGGTAGTTTTTTAAGCAGTACAACAACGTTGGTCAGATGACTCTCCATTTGGGCTTGTTATTGATAATTGTGTTAATCTATTGTCAAGTTTATCTCTTGTTAGTTTATGTTTTGTTAGACGATCTGCGAACCACGTAGCTCATTCTTTAGCTAGAGCTTGTGATTCTTTGACAGGTCCTATGCTTTGGGTGCAACAACCCCCAAGTTTTATTGTTGATGTACTTCATTTGGATTTGATGTCTTAATGAATTCCTTCTCTCTTCAAAAAAAAAAAAAAAAGTGAGTGGGGCAAATGAGCTCAGTGAAATTTTTAAAAATTTAGAAAACATCCTCAACTTGTACACAATTTTATATTTGTCATATTAAATTTTACTTTTTTACCCTACTAAAATTTAATATTTAGAAAATATCCTCAATGTTCTCCCACTATTATTTGTATCTGTAACTTTGACTTCCACTAACATTATGATATATTCTGCCTCTCGTTCTTGTTTAGATGTGTTTGTACAACTTTCATTCATCAACATAGTAATGATACTCCATCCACTTTGTTAATTGTTGCCCCTTTATCAAGTAACTTGATAGGCAGTTAACCAAGGAGTTGCAAAGTTACAAGATAGATCTTTTCCATAAACTTACATAATAATTGTATATCTACCAAAAACTCTTGTATCCTATCATGAACTAGAAAAGAAAACATGACTTCTTTTATTTTCTCATGTGGACAGACATATACTAATTAGTGCAATCAGATTCTACAAAACTAAGTTGTGTTCTCCAAAATGCAGTATATGAGATTCTACAAAACTAACTTTTACTCTTCCAAAATGCAGTACATGACTAATCCCTAATCCGGTCTCACCTACCAAAATGATTTGGATAGCCCTAAATTTAATATTAGGGCTCAATGTTGTGTGATGACTAAGATAAGAACTAAACTACAAAAACATGAACGAATTTGCATATCTTGACTGCACTATTCCTGTTTTGATGTTCTTCAGTGGATGACTTCTGACCAGAATCACTCATAAGCCACCTGACACCATTTCACTGTGGATTTTTGGCGCCAAAATTTCAAGCAACAGGAATTTTTGGTTCACCTAAATTAACAAAGGCCTCTGCACGCGCCATGCGTGCCATTGCTGCATTCCAAGAGACAAGGTGATTCATGTATGCATTCACGTACTTCTCTCTGTCATTCTGTTTTGAGGACAGTTCCGCAATCAACAAGAAATAAAACAGTGGATAAAATTAGAGAGGCTGTGATGGTGACATACCTTATAGTCCAGATAATATGCATGCTGAAAGATGTAAGAAGAAGAGCAATCAACTTCTAAAACAAGAAACATGAAATTGTCTGTTCGCATGTGTGTGTGTGTGTGCGAGAGAGAGAGAGAGAGAGAGATGCATACCTCCCACATATCCAAACAGATGATGGGCTGCAAGAAAAAGAGGCAGTCAATTTAATTGAAGAGAGGAAATTCAAGGGAAAAGGATGTGACTTACAATATCATCCCATACAAGTGGAGTGATGGCATTTGATGTTTTAGATATAGAAAGTTGTCTCTCTTCTCTCTTCACTATAAGCAATTGAATAAAAAATGACAATTAGCGGACGATAATTGCTGAAAAACAATAGCTCATGAAAAGCACAACAAAGCAGTTATGCACAAGTTGAGGCAATGCAGATAAACCCTTGTCCATGTTAAACAATCATATGCACAACACACTCATGCAGTATCATAGTGTGTATTTATTCTTATCAGCAAAAAAAAAGGTGGTCTCAATCCAATTCAGACTTCTAACAGAATGGTCCATTGAATTCCTTATAAATAGGCCAACTTCATCTTAAATGTTATGCCCAATTCTGGCTAGCTTCTTCAAAAGCCTCTCTTGTGAATTTAGAAATGAAGATATAGCCCTTCTTCTCTTGCATTCATATGCAAGATCATATTACATGCAGTACCATGCACAAGAAATTAAGTAGGAATATTTGATTTATGAAATATGGTTCTCCACCATACCGGTCTTAATATATTCAATGTGTATAAATTGCTGTCATAAATCATTAGACCACATTAACTAGTAGGTTGTATATGCTATATGCTTTGCTAATTGGAATTAATTATTAACCACAATTATGAATTCTGAATCCATGATGAAAAAAGTCAACACAGCAATTTGCATATGCATGTGGAGAACCTAGGCAACAACCAGTCTCTGATACTCAGGAGACCTAGCTTGCTGGTCTCTGCATCTAAATCCATTAGCACAAGGCGACAGGTTTCCAAGATGGTGAGCTAGCATATTTCTGCAGCCCAACAGCCAATGGACTCTCAGATGAAATGTAAAACAGCGAAAAAAAAACCTTCAAGTTCTAAGACAATGCCAAACGAAGCATTTTTGTATCAGCTATACACCATTCAACTCGATGCTTAAAAGGACATCAATTTATGAAAAAACTTACAGACAAGCCAAACCCAGCCAGAGCCAAATAGTGTAAGAGCTGCGTCTGTAAACTTCTCTTTGAAATTTGTGAAGGAGCCAAAATCCTTTTCAATCTGCTGAAGTAATCCAAGTTCAGGCATCTCTCCTCCTCTAGGTTGCATGGATTCCCAAAAGAAGTCATGATTCCATACCTGTTTGTTTTAAGCAGTCGCTTTTAGTAAAATTTCTCTTTTGCTTTCACATTTTGGTGAAGCGATTATTGTACTTAAAAAAGCATCATGTAATTAGCACCCAAAAAAGAGTATCACGTAATCAAGATCACTTGAATAACAAGTTCAAGTTTCCATTCCAACTAAGGATATAAAATGAAACATCTAGTAAAAAGACAGCAAGCACAGGTAAGAGTGCAGAAAAGAGGAAAGCAAACTTCATTACTCATATCATCCCATCAAAAACAAATAAAATGTCTGATGTAGCAGGAAATGAAAGCCCTAATCCTGATTCCAGTACTTCACCGTAAATTTTCCACATTTTACTCATCCACTGAGAGCTATGCCTTATTAGCAGACTCTCATATTAATATTCGCCAATTAGTCCAGTCTTTAAAGTCTGAACAGGTGCAAGGAAGAGTCCTTGTGCATCAATAAAGCATGTAGAATCAAAGATTAAAATGATAGCCCACATAAACTAAACCCCAAAGACAATCTCAAAAAACTTGCATTAGAATTTTAACTGTCTCTTAGCTTTTTTTGGCTACTTGTAAAATGTATTTTAATGTTGTTCCACATCCTGAAAAAATAAATGGGCCAAGGTTGTGTTATCCCATTCCCAGTCAACTACCAATTAGTTGTCAGCCTTGTACATGCAAAAATACAAAACAAACTGAAATAGGCTGGCTAGAAGATTAGGGAAAGAGAATAGTAGTGTTAACAGCAACAGAAACAATATATTGATGGGAAAGTGGAGGAGTAACATTAATAGTAAACACAGAATAATAGGATGAGAGCTTTGGGCTTCATATAGAAACTTCCCAATCTGGAGATATACATAAGGCTATCAACTTAAAAGACTGGAAAGGCGACTTGTATTTCCACAATTTTTTTTAGGAGTTTTTATTTAAAAATTGCGAAGAATATGGGATTCTATACATGACCCCAATTATGTGTCAGCCAAAAGATGGAGGGATAAAAAGGTCAAATGATGAAGGCGTTGTCCGTCATAAATATTGAGTCAAATTCCAAGATAATTCTAAAACTTCATTCACTTTTGGTAAAGACATTAAACTTTAAGATAAAATTAGATAGGCATCCAACTTGGTGCAAGAAAGAACTCTAAGCTAAGCAGTTACTACATCCAAATTCCAATTATGCATGTAGACTGCAGTTGTCTGGAGGCATATGAGTTATGATAGTTTGAATACACCCACAACAAATGCCACTTAAACTAAGTCCTCGAAGAAATAGATCATCAATCAAAGAATTTACACCAAAGAACCTACAAAACATACGGTTACCTGGGCAGCATTGTTGAATTCAGGCAAGGGGTTTCCATTGTTATAAGTTACTTTGACAAGTTCATCCATTGTATGCCCATATAGAATATCATCCTTTGCTAGTTGCTTATTCAATCCTTCAACATAGGCACGGTGATGTTCTCCCCAGTGTATCTCTAGAGTCTTG
>CATIWK010123273.1:0-10091 GCA_949634005.1 Mallotus japonicus
AAGGCATGGAGAAAACAAAAATATATATTTTTATTTTATTTATTATCTTTAGAACCTATGGATTTATTTGCAAGAAAATAATCTTTTGGACTAAAATGGTAATATTATATAACTTTAAGGCTTAAAATGTTAGACAGAGACCACGTTCGAAACAAAAATCAAAGTTTGGTGACCAAAAAGTCACAAATTGAAGTTTTGTAACCAAATTGAAATCGCGAATAAAGTTTAGTGACCATTCGAATAATTTACCCGCTTTTGATACCATGTTAGATAACTATTCAATAACAAATTTAATTATTTTCCATCAAACTTACCAACGTGGACAGAGCCAGCAGTGGCACAAGCACTATAGGCAAGGCATAGAACCAAGGATACCAAGTTGATATGTCTTAGAGAATGAAAAGAAGGCATTTGAGCTAGTATCAACATTAATCCTCCAAATATTATTACAAACTCATAAAGCTTCATAGTCCCATTTGGTTTTGACAGCAAGTAAATTGCCTGCATTGCAAGATGAATAAATTAATCAATTAATTATATATATATATATATGTATATTATATATTGTAGATTGATTCCATTTATCTATTGGAAGATTGGTGCATACGGTAAATGGCTTAAGCTCACCTTCATGCATTGACCTCCAAGAAGTGTGCAAGCAACAACAGCACCATAACATACCATGAATTGAATTGGACCCACAAAGTACATGCCCCATCTTGGTCCTAGCAAACCAAGATATTTGGATTAATAACATAACAGTGTACATAGCTGATGGTCAAGCTGGTGTCAAGAGATACCTATCTCATACCGGGTCGAATCGCCCCCGTTTTGTAATAATGACAAAAAAAAATATAATAATTTTATGTTCATTTTATTTCATATGATTTTTTAAAACTTAAAAAAGTTCTTTTTTTCCCTTCTTTGATAGAATCACTTATCAAATATTGACTAATAAACAGGACAACAAGGCAATAAACTCGATTATAATAGAGTTTTTTTTTTTTTTTAACAACTGAGAGGTTAAGAGGGGAGGGAGAGATCGAACCCATGACCACACCTTATAATGTTCATCACCTGAACCACTAAACTACAGAAAGAGGACCAATTATAATAGAGTTCTTAATAGGCATGGACTTGTTCATGCATTTTAATATCTATTATCTACTATTACAAAAATTGAAAATCATGCTTTGACTAGAAAAACAAATTTTTATTATCATTATCAATTAATTATAACAAATTAGCAAAAGATTATCTCTTTTATAAATTTAAATTTATTGAAATTTTAACAAATAAATAAATAAATAAAATAATATCATGATTGGAGATGATAATATAAGAAAAACAAATATATTTTTATTAATAAAATTAAAGAGGGAAAATGATCAAATCTATCCTGAACTATAGACCAATTATTAATCTAATCCTAATTTCAAAGTTATATCAATTTGCTCCTCTAACTTTTCGAGTTGTTTCAAATCTATCCAAACGACATTGAGCTTGTGATAGAGATGACGTGGCTGACATGGCAAAAAACTTAAAACTCACTTGATCAATTTTATCCTCAACTATAGACCAATTATCAAATTAAGCCTAATTTTAAAATCATTTCAATTTGCTCCTCCAACTTTTCGAGTTGTGTCAAATCTATCCAGACGTTAATAAGCTTGTGCCATATAGCTGCAATGGTCATCTTACGTGACATAAGAGCGTCTGACATTGCAAAATTAAACTTCCTTAAAGTAGGTGTAAAATTAAACTTAAACTTTAGTCATACTTTTGGGTTTTTTTAAACTTCCTTAAACTAAGTGTAAAATTAAACTTAAACTTTAGTCATACTTTTGGGTTTTTTTAAACTTCCTTAAAGTAGGTGTCAGATTGCCACGTCATATCTGTCATAAGTTCAATGTCGTTTGGATATATTTGAATCAACTCGAAAAGTTGGAGGAGCAAATTGATACAACTTTAAAATTAGGATTAGATTGATAATTGACCTATCCGGATAGATTTGATCTTTTTCCCAATTAAAAATCTACCATTAAAATCTGCAAGCATCACTATTTCAAACTTACCAATTTCTTGTAAACTCAACAAGGAATATCCTCATGAACAGGAAGGGAAGCACATGAAGGCAACTCTTCATGCACGTTATCTATATAAAATATATAACAACTAAGTGCATGAATTTTGCCACCTGATATTGTTAGTGTCATGTGGCACTTTGTAAGTTCCAAAAGTCTCCTCAAATATTGTAGGTTGAAAACATCACAGTATTGTGTGAAAAGTGCTTTAATTGGTTTTGTATTCAGCTGCAAGAAGTTCAAGAAAAAGGCAATGAAAGGCATTGGCCATAGTAACTGAAAAAACGCATGAAGTGTAAACTGAAGGGACTGCTGCTTCATTAGCTATGCATAATTCTATGTTTTTTTTTTTTTAATGATTTTATCTTTTGGTTTTCAATGATTGGTTGCTATGTGATACTCTTCGATTCAATTTTCGTGAACAAGAAATGGATAGGGGAGGATTTTGTTTATGCTTTGTTGTTTTTTCAGTTCATGAAATATATGGTTGTTGTCAGAGTAATTTACATATATATTGCAAAACTGAATGAAGCTATGAGCATTTAGTTCTTCCCATTTTATAATGTATCATTTGGTTTTCTTTTTTATTTTTTTGTTACCACTGGAGCTTGGAACTAATGGCTTCCCCTTATTATGATGGATCAGGTCAGCATCCCTTATACATGTTAACGACTAGGTTTTCCTAATTGGTTCTGGCCACTGTAACAAATCTTAAGTCTTCTCACACCTCTGTGTGGGTGTGGGGTGATAACAGCACAATATTTTTGGTTTGTGTCTTGAGGAGATCAAGATCATCCCATGTCCTAACTCAAGGGATTTGTCTTTGTCAGTTCATGTATTTTCACTCATTATAATCTTATTGGTCTCAAAGGGCGTGCGAAGATATTTTTTTCCCCTATTTAAGCTTTTCCATATTTTATGTAAATTTTAGATTACTTTTTATTTTCAATGGAACAAAAAAAGCAAATTTTTTTAGAAAGAAAAAAAAGTACTTTATAATTTTTGTTAAAAAAATATTTACTACTTAATTATTTTAATATTATGTTGTTTATGTTTTGCAGTTTTCTTTACAGCCTTCAAAAATGGGCATGTGAATTCTTAGCTACAAAATGTAAATTCGAACGTTACTATCAACGGTAAGTTTTTGATGCATGGGGTTTAAGTGATGCATTTAAAATTAAATTTGAAAATTTGTATTTGTTTAGAAATAATTTTTTTCCTTTTACATTAGATTTGATATATTGTTTCCTATTTTATGTATTTTTATAATTTTATTTTGACAAAAGTGAAAGTGCAATATGCATGTAAATGAAATTATGTACAGAAGTTGAGGTGTCAATAGTAGTTTTTTTTTTTTTGCGCCTAATTGTTTGTTTATATTGTTTAGTCTGTAAAATTTGTTTAGACCTTTTTTTAAAAAAATTATCCAATAGTTAAATTGGACAAATATTATATTATTTTTTATTTTGCAGTTGGCTTCAGAGACTTTAAAAATGTCCCCGTATATTCTAAACAATAGAATGTCAATTCAAATATCATGACCAATGGTAAGTTATTGATGTATATGGTTCATGTGTTAAAATCAAAAGAAAAGTTTGAACATTGTATTTATTAAATAATATATTTTTTTTCCTTTTACATCAGATTTGGTTTTTTTTTTCATGTTATATGAATTTGCAACATTTGTACTTTTACAGTGAAATTAATGCCCTTCTATGTTTTAAAAATAGTAGCTATTTTAATAAAAATTAATAATTAATATAAAATTAAAATATTATAATTAATAAAATATAGGATCACAACATATAAAATAATGACTCATTAAGATAATATTTAATGGAAATAAATTATTAAAATTAGAAATATAATTAATAAAAAATACCAATTTAAAAATTAAAATTAAAATAAAAATTAAAAATATAGTACATGACAAACTAAAAAGCTGCAGCAATTTAATAAAGAAAAATCAAATTTTCAAAATAATTTATCATATTTATAATTATTTTTTATAGGATAAGGGTATGAAATCAAAATAGTAATTTTATAATTAATTTTTTCTAATTTTTGTATTTTATTTTATTTTCATTTCATAAAATATTAATAGACATTAATTTTTTTATATTTTATAACTTTTCATATTTCTAATTATATTTATTTTAATGTTTAAAATTTCAATTTTTATATAATTTCGTTTTACAACATATTAATGAGTATCTGTTATATTTTAAATTATATTTACTTTATTTTTTGAAATTTAAAAGTAACTACTTTATATTTTTAATTTTTTACCAAGCAAACTTGTATATATGGCAATTCTATTTCTTTCTAATTTTTGTATTTTATTTTATTTCTATTTTATAAATTTTACCTCGTACACATTTTCAATTGCCTTAAAAAAATAAAAAATTTATATTTTTAAATTATTTTGAAAATTCAAAGAGCTTTCAATCATTAATCGATGTTTTTTTATTTCTTTTTTTAACTCAATATTATTTTATTTTTATTTTATTCCATAAATTTTATCTCCAACCTACATCGTTTCAATTTGTCTTGAAAAACTAAAAGGTCTCAATCTCTTAAACTATTTTGAAAATTTAAAAAGTTTTGAATCATTAATTATTATAACTAATTTTTTATTTTTTTCTTAAGTAATATATTTTTTTTGACATTTCTTATCTTTTCTCATATATTTATAAATACTCTTATATTTAAACATTTCACAAAATAAAGTAAATTCAATGTAATCATTCTCACTTTCCTCTCTTAACCTATAAAGAATAGACATGAGAATGATAAATGTTTTTGAAGATTTTTTTTTTATGATGATGCTCTTATTACATAATTAAATAAGACTCTTATTATTTTTTATATTGGTTTTTTATTAGCAATTTTATTGATGCATGTAAATTTTATATTAAGTTATATTTTTTATTTTTTGAATTTTTATATTTCTTTTTCATATTTTATATGAATTGAGTTTAAAATAACTATTTTGACTACACGCCCTTAGCTTATAAGAAGTAATAATAAATATGATAAATTATTTTAAAATTTTAATTTTTCTTTATTAAATTGCTAAAACTTTTTCGTTTGCCACGTACTAATTTTTAATT
This sequence comes from Mallotus japonicus, assembly GCA_949634005.1. NCBI lineage: Eukaryota > Viridiplantae > Streptophyta > Magnoliopsida > Malpighiales > Euphorbiaceae > Mallotus > Mallotus japonicus. The sequence goes on from CATIWK010123273.1 coordinate 5,198, forward strand.
TTTAATTTTATTTTAATTTTTTAAATTGGTATTTTTTTATTAATTATATTTCTAATTTTAATAATTTATTTGCACGATATATTATCTTAATGACTCATTATTTTATATTTTATGATCCTTTATTTTATCAATTATAATATTTTAATTTTTATATTAATTATTAGTTTTTATTATATATATATATATATATATAAACCACGCATAGCGGGTGCTAAACTAGTAAAAGTTTAATGTGAAGAAAATGCCATAGAACATTGCCTAATTATAGGCTACTTGTTTTTTTTTTTTTTAACAACAGGCTACTTGTTAACATGTGGTTCATTGTACCGCCATGGACTCAAGCTAATAGCTAGCCAATGGACTTTGTCTTTACTAGGACACAACCTTTATTTAATGGACTTAGTTATTTTTTGACACCTTCTTCGTGTCATACTGTTACGCCACCATAACACTTTTTTATTATATATGTGTTAAAAAAGTAAAATAAAATTATGGTAAACAGTTTTATGAAAAAGGTGGTGTAATAGTATGATATGATAATTTTATTGAGTTGGACTATAATGTGTTAATTCTAGTGTGCCACGTCATCTAAATTAGCCTGAATTATTTTGGGTGACTTTTTTGTGTAATTAAAATCAATGTTTTGTAACAAAAAAGATATAAAATAAAGTTTTAGAACCAAAATGAAATTTAGTATAAAGTTTGATAATCTCATGTGCAATTAACCCTACATTTCATTCATAATAAATTTTAAATTTTATAAGACAATAAATTCATAAATTAATTTATATATGTTGAAATATTCTTTTAAAAAAATTTCGCATTATTGGTTTGATAATTACAAAATATACGATTTTTTTAAAAAAAACAAAATATACGATTTTATGCTGACTCAAATTTCTCCTTTTATAACTGTGGCAAAAAAGCTTTTTAAATATATTATTTAATTATTTTATAATAATATATATGTGGTGTTTATGTGTCGAATAAATAAAGGAAAAAAGTGTTAGGTGATGTATTGCACAATGTGTCAATTTAATAGATTGTGAAAGTGAATTGATATATTTTTCTTTCAGATAAAAAAGTGAATTGACCACCACCCAATGGATGTGGTGGTAAGGAGGCATTAAAGCCCCTTAAAGAGTGTGGGTTCAAACCCCACTCACCCCAATCCCCCTCCCCCAATGGTTGTTCAAAAAAAAAAAGTGAATTGATATGTAAGGCCAACTCAATCCTATCTCTTTGGAATTTAGCTCTTGGCGACTTGTTCATATTAGCTCTAATTCGTGTTCAATTTATACTCGATTTCTCTAAAAAAAGCTCAAAAAAATATTAAGATTTAGTCATTAAAAATATTTAATTAGATTTTTGAAAGTTCCAGTTGACCATTGTAGTATCAAATTCATCTACACCAATTGTTCAAGTTACTTGAATACAAAATCAAATCGTGATTAATAATTAAAAAAATATATATTTTTCTAGGTGATGATATATGTCATGAGTCACAATAAAACAATAAAATTTATTATTTTTTTACACTTCTGCCTTTTGAGTGTTTTTTGCTTCCCTATAAAATAGGAGGACAAAAAATAATTTTAAGGTCCAAACTCAACTATTCACGTCATAAATGGCGATATAAATTTTTATCATAATTAAATAACTTTATGAAGTATTGTTATTAGTATTCTAATTATCAATCCAAAAAAAAAAAAAAAGGTAGAATTGATTTGCATGAAATAGAAGAATTAATGGCTATTAATTACCATATATTTGATTAGCCATGTCTCTGAAACGAAGTTAGCGATGACCCAAATGAGCATGGTGCTCAAGAACACGAGATAGCAAGTTGTATGAATAGAAGGTGACAAGAGCTCCGATAATGAGACATGCAATTCCACCATACCATCCAAGAAATGTGAATGCATAAGGCAGGCTTAGAAGAGCTGGGCCAACAATTGATGTTGTCAAGTGGCAACCACAATGCACCCATGATCCTACACACATTAATTTAATCAATTCAACTATATAATATAATTAGTGTAGTAATTGACTTCTATTTTTTCAACACACCAATAAAAAAATTTGTTCCTTTTCTTATTTATGTAATATAATTATTTAAAAATTTTTTTTTAAATATCTACTATATAAGATTCAAATTTCATTTAAGAGAATTCAAACTTTTTATCATTTAATATTTTATTAATATCACTATATTTTTTTGGTACAATATTAATATCACTATATTAGTAGTATTAAAGTTGCATTCAAATTATCAACGCTAAATTTAAACCGCAATTAAAGTTGAATGCAGATTATCAATTTTAAATTTGAACCGTGATTAAAGTGTAATTAACTAAAAAAAGATATATTAATGAATTCAATTTGTATAATTCGAAAAAAAATTGAAGTAGATATGAGTTTTACTCTAGTGTTTAATGATTAAAAAAAAAAATCCTCTTTCAATGACAAAAAAAAAGGAGAAGTTATATATATATATATATATATATATAGAGAGAGAGAGAGAGAGAGAGAGAGAGAGAGATGGACCTTTGGATTTGAGTACAAAACGAGCACCAGCATCAAGATCCTGTCTTTGATGAGCATGGAAAGTTTCTTGCTGCTGTGAAACCTTAGCATCCTCTTCATGCACTGCCCCTGTAGCCATATTCTTCTCTTCTCTTCTCCTCTCTCTAGTCAACTTTTACAAGGAAATTAAGCAAAATGAGGAAAAGAAAATGCAAATAGAATTCATGGTGTATATATATATATATATATTTGGCGCAATACATTCATGACCTTCTGTATTTGTCACTTTTTGTCAATTTGACACCTCAACTTATAGTTTTGTCATTTTGACACCTAAACTTGGCTAAAATGTAATTTTGAAACCTCCGTCAGCACAGATGGTACGGAATAGCGAATCAGTATGTGCCACATTATAAGGGTTTAACTGACAAAAAACTACAAGTAGAGGTGTCAAACTGACAAAAAGTGACAAGTTCAGGGGGTGGTAGATGCATTATATTATTATATTAGTGCAAATTAGTGCATTTTAGCCAAGTTTAGGTGTCAAAATGGTAAAATTATAAGTTAAGGTGTCAAACTGACAAAAAGTGACAAATATAGAGGGTCATGTATGTATTATGCCTATATATATATATATATATTTTTTTTTTTTTTTGAGAGAAAGTGGTGTATATATATGAGAAAGAAGGAAAGTATAAGCATTTATAAAGTATTTCTCTTCATTATTGTTATTTGTGGTGAATAATTTTTTAAATATTTTAAGAAATATATTTTTGGATCCATGAATTTAGACATCAATTGAAGTTGAATATTTTTCTAATTAATTTTAAAAACAAAAATATTTTTTTACATCAACATATTAACAATAGTTACATAACAGCGTGAAATGTTTTCAAATAAATGTTTTAATCAACAACCGTTAAATTAACCGTAAGAAACTGTTTTTATTTAAATAACATTTCAAAATTTTAAACTGTGATGTATATAATCACGTTAAATTAATTACTATAAAATTTTATAATTTTATTCTAATCGAATTAGATTAAATAAAATTTAATAAATTTTTAAATATTGTTGATTTAGAAAAAAATGTAATTTTTTTTTAAATTAATTTTTTAGAATCTCGATTAATATATAAAATCGCCAGGATTATATTATATGTCGTTATTTGAAAAAAAAAAAAAAGAGTCAAAGCAAGCTGCCTTTGAAAACAATAACCATATTAATAAAGAAATCAGGCTAAGGCAACCTGCTGAATCTCCAACTTGCAGTGTGCCTGCCAATTCGGACAGTAAAGTTTCCTATTCAAATTGCAGGAATCACAGATGATGGTGATCAAGAGAGTTGCACCACACCAACATCTGCAGTTTTGGAACCCAGAAATGGAGAAGCTGCAGCAAACACAACCACTGTAAACCAACAAATTACTCCTGTTTCTCAAAATGGAGTTGCACAAAATGTCTTTCAATCTCCTCAGCACATTTCAGAACAAAAAGTACCTCCAGACATCAATGTCAGTGTTTCCCATATGTGAATATTTTACATGATTTTCGGCTTATTGTTCGATTAATGTCTCATGATTTTACAGTTCTTACATGGGAAAATGATAGCCTCAGCGATCAGATTATATAAAGATCACTTGCTGCATATTCATCAAATGCCTTTGGGTTACATGGACTAACCTGAAATTACGTGGTTTATGGAACTGCTATAACTATCATTAAGATGTGTTCTTAGTTCTTAGCTGCTGCAAGAAATGATATTACATATTACATTTGAAGATTTTACTATTAGCTAATAGCCAACATGTTTTATGTCGAAAAGAGACTTGATTATCTATTCTAATTGCTGCTGTAATCACGATAGCCAAAAGGGCCCCTCCGGAACAGGTCTAAAGGCATTATATCAAATGCTTCAACCCAAAAATTGGAAGAATTGCTGCTACCATAGCTGCTAGGAGGACGGGATGACCATGATCCCCTACTGCTATACTAGGAAAATGTTTTATTTGATGTGATCAAACATTAGCGAATAATCGATAAGTTTTCGCATCAAGACTTATTTGTCTAACTGCTGCAATTGCTGCCATGGCACCTACTGCTGAGAAAACAGTTGCAATAGTTATGTTCAACCAGAAAACAAAGCTCGTCTTGGACGGCTTAAATGTAATGTTGTAGAATACCACAGGCAAGATAAAATCTAGAGGTATGAAACCAAAAGCTCCAATCAATGAATTGATGTCTCCAAAGAATGGTAACATTGCTGCTATTGTAGTTGATATAACAACAGACAATGACCTTGAGATAACTCGTGGGATAACATTTCGAGCAGAAAATTCCTCACTTTTAGGGTCTGCAAATGTTCGTTC
>CATIWK010123308.1:0-14002 GCA_949634005.1 Mallotus japonicus
AAAAATATACTTCAAGCTCTTATGATTAGTGTATATTTCACAAGTTACACCATATAAGTAGTGCCTCCAAATCTTTAATGCAAACACCACTGCTGCCATTTCCAAATCATGAATAGGGTAGTTTTGCTCGTGCTTCTTCAACTGATGTGAAGCATAAACAACTACTCTTCCATTCTGCATCAATACACAACCCAATCCTACTCGAGAGGCATCACAGTACACTGTATATCCTTCATTCCCTAAAGGTGAAGTCAATACTGGAGTTGAAGTCAACCTGTCCTTAAGCAACAGGAAGTTCTCCTCACATATATCTGTCCACACAAATTTAACATTTTTCTGGGTCAACCTCGTTAAAGGTGCAGCAATCTTGGAGAAATCCTTCACAAATCTCCTATAATATCCTTCACTTCGGTGACTGTTGTAGGTCTCGGCCACTCTGTAATGGCTTCAATCTTTTTAGGATCCACTTGTATACCATCTTTGGATACCACATGGCCTAAGAATGCCACTTGATCTAACCAAAACTCACACTTAGAGAATTTGGCATACAGTTGATGCTCCCTTAAAGTCTGAAGTACCATTCTCAAATGCATAGCATGCTCTTCTTCACCCCTTGAATATACCAAAATATCATCAATAAATACTATCATAAATCGGTCCAAGAATGGCCTAAACACTCGATTCATCAAGTCCATAAAGGCTGATGGAGCATTAGTCAACCTGAAGGACATCACCAAGAATTCATAATGGTCATACCTTGTCCGAAATGCAGTCTTGGGTATATCTCCACTTCTAATTCTCAACTGATGATACCCTGACCTTAAATAAATCTTGGAAAAACACTGAGCTCCTTGAAGCTGATCAAATAAGTCATCAATCCTTGGGAGAGGATATTTATTCTTAATGGTGACTTTGTTCAACTGTCTATAGTCGATACAAAGTCCAAGACTACCATTTTTCTTTTTCACAAATAACACCGGCGCACCCTAAGGAGACGTGTTGGGTCTAATGAAACCCTTATCGAGCAACTCTTGTAACTGCTCCTTAAGCTCTTTCAATTCTGCAGGTGCCATTCTATAAGATGGCATAAAGATAAGATTTGTACCAGGTACAACATCTATATAAAATTCTATCTCTCTTTCTGGTGGCAACCCTGGTAATTTTTCAGGAAAAAATCAGGAAACTCACACACCACTGGCACATTCACAACTGTTCCCTTATCTACCTTCGTATCCCTAACCACAGCTAAATAGCCTTAACACCCCCTTCTAAGCATCTTTCTAGCTATGATTGTAGAGATGAGATTCTGAGGCATTAAACTCTTATCGCCTCTAAACCGGAATTCCTCATCATTTGGAATTCTGTAAGTGTGCGACCTTATAGGTTCACACAACATTGGTAGTAGGCCTAAAATTTCTATTTTAGCCCACAAGTCATAAGTGGCCTCTAATAAGACATTATGACTACCCAAGTTGTGTGAAGGCCAATAACCAACATAATCTAATCCATAGCGTGTATTATAGTCATTTTGTCACGTGATATCTTGATTGAACATAAGGCATAGTTTATGTCATTCTTATATTATTCAATCATATTATTTTTTGATCTCAAGTAAACTGATACTGATAACTCTTTATCAACTCATTTTAGCATGGACATGCATTATTTCTCAATCTAACTTTATCGAGGGGCCCATAGATATCTTCTCATCATAGAGGAGGGACAAATTCCATCTCAATCACTCATATTCCTCACATAACTCATTCCATATCCAATCACAACCCGTTTTACCATCCGGTTAAAGATAATGTACGAATGTGTCAAAATACAAAACTTATTATGCAGGAAACCATGGTGATTTTAGGTCAGATGACTAAAATAATACTACTGTGATGAGAATCACTTATGATAATTATTCATGTAGTATTCTCACAGTAGGTCGATCCATTACATCATTTCTCTAAATATGTACCTATGAGTTAAGTTAATATCTCATATACATGATGAATAAAATATAATCATTAGTCAACTTCATACTAGTCTTAATTCATTATTGTTCTAATGATAATGATCGACTAGGGATAACTTAGAATAGAATTCAAGTATCACCTAAGAGTTTTACTATCAAGTCACATACTTGATGACCTTCAGTAGAATTAAATATTCAAGGAACTTATAATTATTATCCAATAATAAAGAAAATGCCTCTTTATTAATAAATGAAATATAACAATGTCAAAATATAGCTATTACATAATTGGCCTAGGGCATATCATTAACATGCGAAGGATCAGACTTTATCTAATGAGCAGTGTGCTGTCCAGCAAGAATTAGAACTTGTTGGTAAGAAGTCTTGGGCTAACCTTATGGAGAATGAATCAGTTTGGCAAGATGTCTCTAATAAGAAAAAGAAAAAATCGTCAAAAGCTTCTGCCATGGTGTTCACTAGAAATAGGCCTAACACTCGAGCTTCTTCTCGTGCCTCTCAATGAATATCCTTTTTTGGAATTGTAGAGGGCTAAGTAATGCTGATACTCAAAGTTCTCTCTTTAATCTTTATCGTACTCATAATCTAGATATTGTTTATATTACAAAACCTAAAATTTTGTTTACTAGTGTTTCTGCTAGATAATGGAAAGCCTTGGATCTTTCCTTCTTATTTGCTAATCCTATTTAGGTGTTTTCTCTCTATGTGTTAGTTTCTAATAAAATAGGAGCTAGTAAGGTGGATATTTTTACAAGTTCAGATTAGCAAATTATAGTGCAATTTCAAATGGCTTCTTTTGTCCAATGCATTATGTTTGTCTATGGCAGTGTTCATTTTTTTATTCGTCGTCAGTTATGGATTGAATTAATTAACATCTCTACTAAAACCCATATTGTTGGTTTCATCTAGGTGATTTTAATACTAGCTTTGGGGCTCATGAAAAAATAGGACGGTCTCCCTCAGTTTGGTCTTGTCAGGATTTTTTATCTGCTATGAATAATTGTTTAATTATGTGTATTAATACAAAAGGAGCTCACTACACTTGGTCTAATAATAGGTAAGGGGATGCTTGTGTGGACATTAGACTTGATCATGTTTTATGCTCCAATAATGTCTTTCAGTTTTGGAATTCAATCAAGTGTCATGCTTTGGTGCGCTATAAGTCATATCAAAATCCCATTCTTCTTCGTTGTAGAAATTCTCCTTCTACTTTGAAGGCTTTTTGTTTTCTTTCTAAGTGGGTGAGTTATGGAAGTTTTAAGGATGATATTTCTAATTTTTAGGGCTCTACTCATGTTACTAATCATCTAATGTTTGTTATGATGCATAAGTTAAAACTTGTTCGTATTTTTCTTTGGACATGGAATAAAGAGGTCTTTGGGCATGTAGACACTCTTATAGCGCAAGCTAAACAGGAACTGTTAAATATTTAGGCTAAGATTGGTAATAACAACATTACGGAAGCTTTGCAATCCTAAGATCTTGCTACTAATACAAATCTGTCCCTTAATCTTTTAAGGAAAGAGTCTTTGCTTCGAGATAAAAACCGTATTAGGTGGCTTAAAGAAGGTGATAGGAATTCAAAGTTTTTCCATAGTCTTTTGGCTCGACGTAAAACTCAGACTGGTATTACTTCTCTTATAATTAATGATGTTTTAGTTAATGAGCATATTGTTATTGAGGAGCATGTCATTTAGTACTTTGCCTCTTTTTTTTCTTTGAATTTTACTCTTTGTGATTACTCTAGGATTTCAAACATCATTCCTAATTTAGTTTCAATTGAAGATAATGAATTTGCTTGTTTGGGTTCCTTCAGTTTTTGATATAAAATAAGCTATTTTTTAGATGGATCCTTATAGTGCTCAGGGTCTGAATGGTTTACGGGCCTATATTTTCAACGTTTTTGGGATGTAGTAAAGAAGGATTTTTATGTCGTTATCCGTAGTTTTTTCTTATATGGTTCCATTATGAATGGTCAAAAGTCTAGCGTCGTGATCCTGATTCCTAAGGTTCCAGGGGCTAATAAAATTGATAAATTTTGGCCTATTATCTTAAGTAATTTTCTTTTTAAGGTTATTACTAAGATATTAGATGGCCGCCTCTCCTTGATTGCTCCTCATATTATCTCTCTTACTCAGTTTGGATTTATAAAAGGGAGACATATAAAGGATTGTATTGCTGCAGCTTCTGAAAGCTTTAACCTTCTTAATTATCGGTGTTATGGTGGTAACATGGTAGTGAAGATTAATATCCATAAAGCTTTTGACTATATGGAATGGGGTTTTATTTAAGCCATTCTCCAATCAATTTTGAAATTGGGTTACATCTATTTTTCATTCTGCTAAGCTGTCTATCTTGGTGAACGACTTATCAAAGGGTTATTTTGGTTGCTCTAGAGGGGTGCACCAGGGTGATCCGCTTTCTCCTTTTCTCTTTTGCTTGGCAGAGGAATATTTAAATAGAATGTCGGCCAATCTTTTTAATTCCAAGGCTATGGTTCCGATGTATGCATGTAATAGAGTTTCTTATCCTACTCACCTTCTGTATGCCGATGACATTCTTATTTTTTACAGAGCTACCCAATTTAATGTTAATATGCTTTGTAAAGTTTTTTCTCACTATAGAGATCTTTCTGGCCAATGGGTGCATTTGGACAAATTAGAATTGTTCTTCGACAAATTTATTTCTTCCATTCGTGCTATAAATCTTCGCTCTAGAGTGGGTATGCGAAGTGGTTCAGTTCCGTTTTTAGGGATTCCCATCTTTCATAGAGCTACTAAATATTAGTGGTTAAAGCTGATTACTGACCATATTCTTTTTAAATTTGATGCTTGGAAGGGTAGTACTCTTTCTAAGGCTGGAAGGCTGGGTTTAATCAGCTTGGTTGTATAGGGTTCTTTCCTTCACTCTTTTATGATCTATAGATAGTCTATTAGTAAAGCATAAAGAAGTCTATTAGTAATTTCCTATAGACATGTCCAATTCACCGAAAAAATTAGTTATAGTTAAATGGGACCAATATTATAAGCCTTTATATGAGGGTAGAGTTGGTTTAGAATGGCTACATTCTCTTAATAATGCTCTTCTTGGAAAGGTTGCTTGGTATTTGTGTTGTAAAGAAAATTTTGTATACTCTTTCCTTTGGGCAAGATTTTTGTCTTTGTCAAAGAATTCTAGGCCATCTCATATTTATTCTTCAGTTTAACCTTCTCTCAAGCCAATTTACAAGGATCTTATAACTAATTCAGTTTAGTTTCCAGCTCAATTTTTAAAGTTGAATTTCTGAAATGATAATTTTATAGGCTCTTCTATTGCTAACATCATTGGTATTCCATTCAATACTTGGAATTCTCTTCATACTACTATTGTTGATGTTTCTTGAAATGCTAGTTGGCATTTACCATATGCTTTTTTGAATGCTTATCTAGCCATTGTTTCTAATATTGGCAATGTGGTTTTTAGTAAACTAACAGTTTTATGTAACAAAAGAGATTATTATTATACTCTATTAGTAGTAATCGTATTTTTTTATTGTTAAGAGTTAATAAGCTGTTAATTTTATAGTGATTGTCATAATTCTAAATGACAGTCTAGTTGTTATAGTAGTGACCAATAGGTAAGCTGACAGTCTAGTTATATATATATATATAGAAAAACTCTCTCTAATGCTACCTACCTAATGGTCACTGCTATAACAACAAGAACAAAGGCGTTGCTATTAATATACAAGAGCAAATTGATTTAGGGGACCTAACTTCCAACAATTCTCAAGCTATAGGTGCTCTAGATTCCTCTTTATCCATTTGGGACCAAAAGTTTAATTAAATTCAATTGGAAGTTTCCCATAAGTTGGATTAGATTCAGCAGGAAACTCGTTAACTTTTGGATTTTAAGATTCAATCACTCATTGATCTCATAAACACCCAACATATGAGTAAAGCTCCTTCTTTTTCTATGTTTTCTATACCCATTGTTGATGGTAACACACACCCATTTACCCATAAGCATTCTACCTCTCAGATTCTTGTTCCTCAATATCTTAATTATCAGGGTCTCTTACCTAACCCTAAATCCAACGAAATTGAGGGAAGTAGCAATTTTGGACATATGGGTCAATTTCCACTTAATTCCTTGAAACTAGATATTCCTACTTTTGATGGCTCTAATGTTCATAGTTGGATTCAAAAGTGTGAAAAGTATTTTTAGTATTATGATGTAAGTGAATCATAAAAGATTGAATTGGCTTCCTTATTCTTCTTGGAGAAACCTGATATTTGGTTTCAAGGTTGGGTGGTTAATAACGGCCAGGCTTCTTAGACTGAATTTTTTTATGCTCTTTTACTTAGATTTGGCATGGTTGATAATTTTACCCTGATTAAGGACTTTAATAAGCTCAAACAAACTAAGTCTATGTTAGCTTACAAAGAAGAATTCAAGGAATTGCAATCTTATATGCTTAAATGTATACTTTCTTTGACTGAAGAATATTTTATTGGTAATTTCATCAGTTGTTTGAATGATGAACTCCAATCATTTGTCCAGATGTTTAGACCAACTTCATTGAACCATGCTTTTCACCTGGCTTAATTACAAGAAAAGTCATTCCAAGCCCTTCTTTCTAAACACAAACCAAGACTCTTTCTACCTTATAAAAATCCCACCCTACAATTATCTATAAATTCTAAAACCATTTCCTTATTATCCTTCTCTAAACCTACCACAGAACTAGATAAAAAACCATTTCCTAAATGCTACAAGCATGGTGACAAGTATTTTCAAGGTCATAGATGTGCTACTAAGTAACTCCATTTCATAGATACTGATGAAAAGCATTATTATAGTGTTGATTCTGATAGTTCTGGAGAAGATAAAGATGTAGGAATAATGAACTAGGGCACCTGTCATGCCTTGGATTCTAAATCACCTCTTAATACTATCAAGATAATAGGAAAAATGAATTCCAAGGAAATATTGATTTCGATTGATAGTGGAAGCAATCACAGTTTTCTTCATTCCTTGTTGGCTAAAGAGTTGGGTTGTAAACTTCTCAAAGCTTCTCTTATTTAGCTCACAGTTGCTAATGGTCAACAATTAATAAATAAAATCAAGTCCAAAGGCTTTACTTGGTCTATGCAAAATCATTCTTTCTCTACTACCGTGAGAGTTATGATGTTAGGGTGAATTTGGTATGGTTCTTGGAGTGGATTGGATGCTTAAGTATGACCCTGTATACTTCAACTTTAAGCAGGCTAAACTCACAATTCATATGAATGGCAACCCTATCGAATTTCAAGACCTTCAACCTACCAATGACTTGAGATTTATCTCCTCCAAATTTTTACAAAAAGTGGTTCATAATCGGCAGTGTCATTCCATCTCTCACCTTTTTGTTATTCAAAGTGTAGCAATGGATAACACAAACACACATCACTACCCTGATGATCTACAATAACCCTTAGATTCTTATGCTAATATATTTCAAGAACCTTCTAGCCTACCACCCCCTAGATCACATGATCATGATATAGTTTTGAAGCCATATGTTATTCTTATTAATTTGAGACCTTACAGATATAACCATCAACAAAAGACAAAGATTAAGAAATAAATACAAGAGATGTTATAAGCTTCAACAATCCAACCTAGTCAAAGCCCATTTGTTTCCCCTGTGCTCTTGGTTAAAAAAAAAAAAGGTTTTTGGCGATTTTGTATAGACTACAGGTAGTTAAATGCTAGGACTATCAAAGATAAGTTCCATATCCCTTTAATTAATGATTTACTTGATGAACTACATGGTGTTCAATATTTTTCCAAAATAAAACTTAGAGCTAGATATCGTCAAATCCTCATGAAACCTATAGCCATTCCTTTTACTGCCTTTCAAACCCACAATGATCATTATGAATTCAAAGTTATGCCCTTCAGGTGCACCAACCATATTTTAATCACTCATGAACTTTATTTTTCAACCTTACCTCCCAAAATTTATCCTTTTTTTTATGATATCCTTATTTACAACCCTACTTGGGAACTTCATTTACAACATTTACAAAATTGCATTTGAAATATTACGAGAAAATGTTCTATATGCTAAGCTTTCTAAATGTGTGTTTACTCAATCTTAAGTTAAGTACTTGGGTTATATTATTTCTGATACAGGGGTGTTTACTGATCCTAAACAGATTCAAGCAATCATAAATTGGCCTATTCCAAAGTCTTTGAAAGCACTGAGTGGTTGTTTAGGTTGGCTGGTTATTACCATAAGTTTATTAAGAACTATATCCTCATTAGTAAACCGCTTACTGATCTATTGAAGAAAGATAGTTTTACATGGACTGAGCAGGCTACACGTGCATTTAATAATTTAAAGCATGCAATGTCAACAGCAATAGTCTTAGCCTTCCTTGATTTCACTCAAGACTTTATTTTAGAAATAGATGCATGCAAGACGGGTATTAGTGAAGTCTTAATGCAACAAGGGAAGATAATTACTTTTCTCAGTTAAGCTCTTAGCCTAAAGGCATCAAGGCCTCTCTATCTATGAAAAATAACTTTTGGTAATCATTATGGTTGTATTTAAGTGGAGGCACTATTTGGAACACAATCACTTTGTGATTAAAACTGATCATGACAGCATCAAGTACCACTTATAGCAAAAAAATTCATACATATATTCAAAAAAAAGGCCTTACAAAGCTCTTGGGTCTTTATTACAGTATTTTATAACACCGAGGAGTAGAGAATAAAGCTACTGATGCCTTATCTCCAAGAGATTTCCAACTTAGGCATTCTTCTTTCTTTTCTGCCACCTTTACTATGGTTCCTCTTTAAATACAAGATGTGCTTTAAAGTTATACTAATGATTCTTTTATTCAAGAGCTTCTTCCTCAGCTCATGGTAAATCCTTCTTCGAATCCTCCATTTTAGTTGTTTAATGGCATTCTCAAATTTAAGTCCAGAATATATATTGTTGCTAATGATATTCTTAAGCACAAATTACTTTCTACACTTCACTCCTCTGCTATAGGTGGCCACTTTGGCATCTCTGCTACCTATACCAAGCTTAAACACTATTTTTATTGGCCTGGAATGAAAAATGATATCATTAAATGGATTCAATCTTACCCAATTTTTCAATAGTTCAAGACATAATCAGTAGCTTATCTGGGTTTTTTACAGCCTCTACCAATTCCTCATCAAGCCTGGCATCACATTTCCATGGATTTTGTGGAACAGTTACCTAAATTTGAGCATAAAGATACCACTTTGGTAGTAGTGGATTGACTCACCAAGTACAGTCACTTTCTGTCTCTTTCTCATCCATTTGATGCTTCAAAAATTGCTAGACTCTTCTTTGATTCTGTTTTTAAAGTTCATTATCTTCCTTCAGTCATTATCTCTGATAGGGGTAAAATCTTTATTAGCCATTTTTGGCAAGAACTCTTCAAGCTCCTTAATACTAACCTTCATTTGAGTTCAGCTTACCATCCTCAAACTGATGGACAAACTGAACGAGTTAATCGTTGTCTTGAAACCTACCTTCAATGCTTCACTTTTGTTAAACCAAGTAACTGGAATAAATGGTTATCTTTTGCTTAATGGTGCTATAACTCTTCTTTCCACTCTAGTATTAAAATGTCTCCTTTTAAAGCTCTCTTTGGTTATGCTCCTCTATTATTTCCAGCTTGTTTAAAGGCTACCTTTGTTCCTGTAGTGGATTCCTTTCTACAAGATAGAATTCATCTCAACCAATTACTATATGAGAATCTCATAATGGCACGAAATCGTATGGAGTAAATTGTTGATGGTCATAAAATAATAAGACAATTTGAAGTTAGTGATTTTATTTATCTTAAATTGTAACCTTATCAATAATTATCCTTAGCTATTTGCAAGAATCTCAAACTTTCTACTAAGTTTTATGGGCCATTTATGATATTGCAAAAAGTTGGTCAGGTTGTTTATAAATTACAGCTTCCAGTTGGTTGCCACCTTCACCGGATTTTTCATGTCTCTCTGCTAAAGAAATATATTGGTGCCAACTAACCTCTTCAGCCTTCCTTGCTTACTACTACTATCTCATGTCAGATTACAGTCGAGCCAATTGCCATTTTGGATACTAGAACCATTATGAGGAATAATTTATCTATCAAGCAGCTCTTAGTTCAATGGAAGAATCTTGATTTTTCTAATAATACTTGGGAGGATGAATTTGTTCTCAAGTCTCAGTTTCCCACTTTAATCCTTGAGGACAAGGATTCTTAGAGCAGCGGGTATTGTAACAAGAGAGATTGTTATTATACTCTATTAGTAGTAATTGTATTTTTTATGTTAAGAGTTAATGAGCTGTTAATTTTATAGTGATTGTCATAATTCTAAATGACAGTCTAGTTGTTACAGCAGTGACCAATAGGTGAGCAGCATTAGAGAGAGTTTTTCCTTGAGGAGAGCATATATGTATACTATAAATTGTAACAAAAAACAATCAGATGAATATATGAAAAATCATGAGCTGCTTCCCTTCTTAATTCTCTAATTCTCTTCTTCTCTATTTCTCTTCTCACCAATATTCAATTCTCCTTCTCATCACCTCACTTTTCTGAGTTATGATCCATGAATGATTATAACATTTGGTCTAGTATGATTCTCCTAATGGTGAGTTTACTTGTAAATGGGCTTATAATTTTTATCATTCTAAAGGTTCCAAAGTGCCTTGGGGTAAAAAACTTTGGCGGCATTATCTTCCCACTACTATATCCTTTTATTGGCTGGTGCATCATGTTAAATTCTCTGCCAATGCATAATCTCTTGTCGCATAAGGGAATGATTGTTGTTATAAGATGTAGGCTTTGTAACCAAGGTATTAATTTTGTTAATCATATCTTCATTCCATGCCCTTATGCTTCTGCTGTGTGGTTTGTTGTTATGGATTTGTTTTAACCTCTCTGATTGCCCTCTTAGTCTCTTTTGAGAAGCCCTTAAAGTCCTATTAGCTTCTCAGATAATGGGTGCTCTCTCTTTTTTTTGGTTAATTTGGAATGTTCAGAATAGAGAAACTTTCAAAAATATTTTTACTCCAATTAACTTTGTTATTCGCAAGCTTTGTAACAGTATTAAGGAGGCATAAATCTATAAGGTTGGTTATATGAAAAACTCTCAACATGATTTGCTTGTTTTCAAAAAGACTTAGTAATACTGAAATTCCTAAGCCTCGGAAATGTATTTTCTTGATGGTTTGGATTCCTCCTCTGATCGAGTGGGTTAAGATCAATACGGACAGCGTGGCTAAAGGAGCTCCTGGACAGGCTACTACAAGAGGATTTTTTGGCTCCATAATGGCTCAACTGTTACTTCTTTCACTGTTCCACTTGGTTCCATATTTGCATTTGAAGCTGAGATTTTAGCGGTGGTCTTAGCAATTAAAAGAGTTTGGCATTTGCACCTTAGTCATGTTTGGATCGAGAGTGACTTTCTTTATATTGTCCGGCTTCTTCAAAGCAAAAGTTCTCTGGTTCCTTGAAGTGTTCATAAACCATGGTAGCAGTGTTTAAACTATTTGGATTTTATGTAATATCATGCTAGTCACATTTTTAAAGAAGGTAATGTGGTAGCTAATAAGCTCTCTTCCATTGCTGTTTCGTTAGGTGTAGCTTCTTTGTAGGATTCTTATCCTTCTATATGTACTGACCTTAAGGTTCATGATGCCATGTGCCTTGAGAATTTTCATTTTTCATGACTTGTAACTTTCTTTGCCCATTTTGGGTTGGTTTGCACTCTTCTATATTTTTTTTAACTTTTAATAAAGGTTATGGTTAAGGTGTGTGATGTGGGCTCTAAAGGAGTGCCAGCCTAGCTAGGATGCCTGGGTGCATCGTCCGATGCCTTGCCATGACAATTCTTATAAAAAAATTTGATTTTAATTTCACATTCCCTAATTAAGTGTCTAAGCCATTGATTTTAATTCCTTTACCAAGTGAACCTATTTTACTAGTCAATTAAATCACATAAAAGATAGAAAAATAAATTGTTTCACTGTTTCCCACTATTAGGGTGGTTACAACAATTACAAAAATAATAATAATAAATAAAATACAAATACAAAAAATAGAACATAAAACCTAACAGAAAAGATAAAAATAAAAATATAAAGAAGGAATTTATGTGAGTCATTAGGTTTGCCTTGTCATCTCTAGTGTGATTTTCTCCCCATGTGTGTTCAATCATCCAGCCATGAAATCCAAAAGAACACAAGATAAAAGTGAATAGCAGATGCTTATGATTTCCCTTAAAGAATTATATTCACCATTTGTATTAGGCTTCTTAGATTTCTTGGATCTAATTAATAGTAATGGCAAAGTTTTGGTAACACTAAAAAGCAAAAGAATGACAAAGTCTGGATAATACTAAAAACGTAGAAAGAAAATATACGTAAGAAAAGAAATCACGTGTTTTTTTCATAGTGTCTGTTAAAAAAACCTACTTTCTCCTTCTTCAATAAACTTATCTATTTATAGACTGAAATAGATAAGTTTAAAAGATAGAATAAAAATAAAAATTATCACTTCTGATTAACCTAATATGATCAGATACGGTTTTTAAAGAAATTATCAGATAAAAAATAAGATAAATAATTTAACAAAATAAAAAAAATGAAAAATAACATGTATTTCCCACTGGAAATACTTATTTCTAATCAAAAATTCTATTTCCAATTGAAAATAGCTATTTTCAATTGGAAATATTTTGGAAATCAGAAAAATATTTATTTGAATTGTGAAATTAAAAAAGTTTACAAATAGGTCCTAAAGAGATTGCAATTTAGTCCTAAAATCATAAATTAGATCCAATTAATCCCAATTCACAATCAATTTTCATATCGGGTTCTCGATAGTATTCCTGTGTAGGCTATCCCGAAATTAGGTGCTTATAATGTTACTAGATGGGACCTAAATATGGCTAAATAAAAGGTTATGGAAACATTCTTTGAGTACATTGCTAGGTGGCATAGTAAGGCTCCATAGGGATAAGATAAACCACTAAGAATGAATATATTGAAATGGCCATCAAAAGTGCACTCTCCCACTAAAGGAAACACATGTTTAATGCTCACTATCCCAATTTTAAAACTTACACTAAGCAGACATCAAAATTGAAGATGAATAGGCTCAATAGTCTAAGACCAAATACTACAAGCCTTCACAAATAGGCAACCCAAGCCAAGCCACTTACACCTGTACAGCCGAAGTTAATTAACTTCCTACATCAAGATCCTCCCATCATCAACACAATTAACTGACCGCTAAGGAAGTTTTCTAATTTCAACCTACCTCTCTCCAAAATCTTTCAAAGAATAACAAAAGATCCTTCTAAAACCTCTAAAGCTTAAACCTCTATTTAACCTATAACCCCTGTTAGCATAGATGTGCCCTAGTGCCATTTTGTAATGTATAATGACATTGTAAATTATCCCTATGGCAATAAAATATTCATTTAAATAAAGCGTTTGTTTATTTGAGTATTTACCCTTTAGCATTATGTTAAATAAATTTATTATCAAGAGTTGATAATATGAATGACAAATTTATTTAGTACATATGCTATAAATTGTTCATAGTCGATTAATTAATATTTGGGCAATATTAATTAGACTATCACCTTTGTCTATTTTCATTGATTTGTACATGATGCTAATAGTGGGAGGTAGTGAGTCTCATACTACTTGATATGAGATATCAGAATAGATATGTGGATACTCATGTAATGGGTGGATCAAACAGTGACGTTAGATTTGTGATCACAAGGATATTCACTTATGATCAATGATCACAGTCTAGGTCATAATGGTACATATAGTCCTTTGACCTGAGGTGACACGGTCATCCATATTTGAGTGGTTAGAGTTTGTTACTGCTTACATACTTGTGTTAATCACACATGGGTATATGGCATGTAGTGGCCCTAGTTAGTTAATTGTAGGGATAAGTGTTCAACCAAGATGGGATTCATTGCCCGGAG